>JBBBDQ010001325.1:657500-745000 GCA_037127315.1 Ascarosepion bandense
GTTGTACGAGTAAATTCTAGTGGTGGGGACACCAGTGACTTAAGTTCGTCAGAGCAGAAGCCATGAATATATTGGAGAATAGACAGAGGGAATTCACATCCTGCCGGTGAGAAAGTAACTGGAGTCGAGCTGCCAAGTCGGAACCTATCACGTTACAGATTCTCCTTTGAAGCCTGTCGAGAACATTGAAATGAACAGCAGGGACGCCTGACCTTATATAACAGCAGTATTCTATGCACGGACGGATGGTTGATTTGCAATCTTAGACAGGTTCCCACGCAAGGTTAGAAAGCCTATTCAACCCTGTTAAATCAGTCTATGACTGGTAAAGTTATACGTTACCCAGGAGTACAAATTCGAAAGTAAACGCAATAAACTAGGCCGCAATTTAAGCTTCGCTCGCCGATTCGTGTTACAATTAAAAGCCCTAAATTGGAATTCCGAAGTTTAATCTAATCGGAATATTTCAGCATCAGTAAGAGAATTGCTAGCCTCCCTTTATCATTTGCAAATGTATATCTATTTGGTAAGAGATGAAAGGACACAGGATTATTTCTATTTCGATAAATGAAAGTAGACAAGTATTGATTTCCATTTATGAATAATTTATTTCCAAAGTACTTCGTAAGTGATTTTTTTTTTCTTTTTCAGGAGAATGTTTGCTGGTTGAGGATCAAAGGAAATAGCCTCATTAGACAGTTATCAGTTGATCAAAGGAAAACAAAATATGTTACTAGGATATGATGCGGGTTAAAGCATAATTCAAATAAAAAATATTTATGTTTAAATGAAAAAAAAACTAAATAAAACTCAAATTGCAGATAAACTAAAACTAAACTCGTTAAGTGAGATTCCTTTTTTATTATTAATGTCTTTTTTACTATTAATGTTTTTATTATTATTTTTATTATTATTTTTATTATTAATGTCTTTTTTATTATTAATGTCTTGTACACATCAATAACCTATTGATATTTGATTATATCTACATGGTTTCGAATCTTGTACAACCGTTGGTTGTAAGAATACAAAACAATGCTTCCAATTTTATTTTTAAAGAAAATATAACAATATATCTGTCTATATTTATGAGATGAGCTATTGCAATTATTTACACTGTTTTCATAATTCGGACGGTTGTCCTCATCTTTGTTGTCATATTCACCTTCAATATCTGTCTATATTTCTGAGATGAGGTATTGCAATTATTTACACTGTTTTCATTATTCGGACGGTTGTCCTCATCTTTGTTGCCATATTCACCTTCAATATCTGTCTATATTTCTGAGATGAGGTATTGCAATTATTTACACTGTTTTCATTATTCGGACGGTTGTCCTCATCTTTATTGCTAAATTCACGATGCTTCAGCCATTGTACGTTCCGTACTTTTTAATACCTTGATGGACTAATATCTCGATTTTAAGCTTACACTGGAGATATTTTAAGGTGAAGAACAGTGTGCACATTCTTAATATCATCTTTTAAAAAGGGCTTAATGTGCCATGACCCAGTTAGTTAGGATATTATCAGTAAGATCTTTATAGTGAATTCTTTATTGGAATTTCCTTTTGTAAGCTTATTTTATGTTTGAGACGCAAGATATGTATAGGAGTCTGTAAACCCTTCAAAAAGATCAATCAAACAATGTATAATTGGAGTAGATAGATCTATCTATTGCCCGGCTCACACTCCACCGTGTTTATTGAGTTAAGAGGCTCATCCCTTGTTCCCTGTTTAGAATGTGGTTTCCGGCTTTCTCTTTTCCAATCTTTTCACTATTACGTAGCCCCCTGCACATCAGTGGCGTCACCGCCTTGCTCGGGGTGATACGATTAAAAAAATTAAAAAAAATATATTATGTCTATATTTCTGAGATGAGCTGTTGTAACTATTTACACTATTTAGATTATTCGGTTAGATGTCCTCACCTCTATTGCTATATTCACGACGTTTTGGTCATTGTAGACTCTAGCCTTCTTAATTCCTGAATCGACTAATATCTTTATCAAAGCATGGGTTCAAGACATCTGTATACCACAAACGAACATTCACAGGTTAATACCTCAACTTCAACACCCACCACTCATACAGTGCCTACAACATCAAGGAAAAGTCATCGGTAGTGGCCAAAAGACATATGAACAAGAAATGGTTCACATAAGCAGAACTTTGGAATGCAACAACCATCTTAGTTATATAATAGCAGCTCTAACAAACTGGGATAGAAGGGTGCAAGAGATTAAAAACACTCAAAAAACAACCTCGATCTGCCTACTCTAAGTAAAAGGATTATCGGAAATGATACCAAAAATCTGTGATCCACATAATATTAGAACTTTCTTCAGGAGTCACTCTGAGAACAAGGTGACACCAAAATAAACAGAGTCAATTATAGCATAGCATATACAGGGAAAAAGCGAATTAACGCCCTCTGTGGGGTGAAACTAAAATAACAGAGAAAATATTACTGGAAAAAAACTTAAGAAATCAGCGTATATTCTCTCTCTTTCTCTCCTTCTTCCTCCTTCTCTCTCTCTCTCTCTCTCTCTCTCTCTCTCTCTCTCTCTGATATATATATATATATATATATATACTAGCAGTATAGCCCGGCGTTGTTCGGGTGTAATGAAAGCTTTTAAACTAATCCATGGTCCTGGAGCTCAGCCTCTTTGGACGTTGGCACGAAAGACTAAAAAGCAATAGTTGTTTCCAGTTAAAGCGAAACCATAGACTGAAAGAAAAATGAATGGATGTAAGTCAAATTTTAATTTCCTGGTATCGATATCAAATAAGTTTTTTCGTCGTAACCTGAATTTTGAAGGCTAAATAAATCCTCTGAGTAAATGGTATCATGGCTGAGACTAAGAACTACAATTATACCAACTTAGAGCCAAACCCGAAGCAAAAAAAATAAAATAAAAGGGCTGAAAAAAATACAGACATACAGGCAGATAAACAGACACACACACAAACATCTTGCCTTTTATATATATATATATATTATCGATTTTCTGCACTATTGTAAGGACTGCAACCTTGAAACTTTTGAATATTGTTTCTTATTTCTTTGTCTATAAGTGTACCTAATTTGATTAAAATTGGACCTCTCCTTCTATAACCCGAATTTTTCGATTATCGATTTCCGATATTTATCAAGAGTACCTCGACACAAAACGTAGCTAAGAACACTCGCAGACGCTTACAGTACTACTGTGTAAATTTTCAAGAAAATTGGTTCAGCCGTTTCGGAGTATATATATATATATATATATATATATATATATATATAAAATTATATAAATTGTAAACATTGTGTTTGCGCGGATTATAATTAAAAGATGTCATCTTCAGAATTCGGAAGGAGATTGAAAGTACTTGGGAACATCGAGAAATGAATAATAAAATAAACTGTGAAAGTTAGAGCTCATTTCTTACATATTTCAATAGAATAGAGAAAAAAGAGACAGGGGAAAGCAGCGCGAGACAAATGGGCTTGACAGGTGAATTGCAGTGCAGAGTTTGGAAGACATACAAAGACGATGTCCGTTGTGGTACAGTAAATATCAGCTTGGAACGAGAAATCACAGAACCAAGTTCCAGTTGAATTCCTTGGAAAAAGTATTAATTCGTTTTTTCCTTCCAACTATGGGTCAAATAACAGGACAGATTGGGTTCTATAGGCTTGTTTGGCAACCAGTTTACCACAGAAAATAATAGTAAACTACTGCAGAAAAATCTTCTGCCCAGTCAGTCATGACTCTTTCGAGATATGATCTCCTAAACGTATATCACGTATGGCACTTAACTGACTTAGTGGAAAAATGTTGAAAGTGATAACAGATACGGACAAGTGATCGCTTATGTTCGTAAGGGACACGGCAAAAACACATTTCAAATTTTAGGCAAGGGTGTGGTGTTGATTTTCACATTAATGATCTTAGAAAAGTCATGAATTCTTCTTCTCTCTGCATTGCAAATTATGTAATCTGGTCTTTCTAGTCTTTATTGGAGATCATTGTAAAGGAAGTAAATTAAAACTGAGGACGATGGGAGAGCATTCCATTATTTTTTCCCACAAGTCATGGCATTTTACAGATAAAGAAAAGAAATATGTGGAGATCCAGGGTAGACTACGTCCAAAAGAGATATGGCATTAAAAATATATACGTATGTTTCATAGATTTTTCTTGATTTTTTTCTGAATCAAGAAAGTCTTTCAATTTCCAGCATCAGTTTTTCTCCTTTGTATTTGGAATGCTTTTAGTTACTTAATTTAGTGTTCTAATTACGTTTATGTGCCTACCTTAAAAAATGAATCAAATACTAGAGTCAAAAATAGATTACCAAAAAAGGTAATTCTTTGTGTATGATTTCTGGTAATGCGTATTTGCAACGTGTATTTGTAGCGTTGTTTGTATTTAAAAGCAAAATTAAAGCCTTATGAATGTATACTAAAATACCAGAAATTCACACACACACACACACACACACACACACACACACACACACACACACACACACACACACATTATAGGGAAGTTGTTATGGGAAAACACACCTATTCCTCAGATAATGGAATCTCCCTCTTATATTAATAAGAGTTAACAGGAAGTTTACGGGAGAAGTACTTGAGAAGTTCTTGGGAAGTTTATAGGAGTTCTTTAGACTTCTATTGGAATTCAGTAGAATTACTAGGCAGTTGATATTAGTCGGCAGTTAGCTGAATACTAAGGAGTCAGCTTTCAGTGAAAGATTACAAAGTACTACAACAGAAGTAAAAAAACAGATTAAAACCCACTCTTCGTGTATTTACTTTTATTAAGAGTGCTCAATACATTGTAGAGCTTAACATTGTAATTTTGTCACTGCAAAGGTTTATAAAAGTATTACGTCACTACACAAAATTTCATATTTCAGAACAATATTGTTCTTCTTTAGCTGCTATTTTAAAAATAAATGGTGAAAATGATTTATTTTAGAAAATATAAGATTAGTTCATAGTTATTCAGAAAATTAAGGAGAGCTGGTTAGTGGAAGTTAAACAATACCATTGAGTATTACTGACACACCCATAATCATCTTGTTTAACTTCCTCTAACCGCCTCTTCTTCATTTTTTGAATAACCATGAATTTATCTTGTATTTCCTAAAATAAATTATTTTCACCATTTATTTTTAAAATACCACATGAAGAAGAACAATGTTGTTCTGAAACTTGAAAGTTTTGTGTAGTGATATAATGCTTTTATTATGCTTTTGCTTATGGGTTCACTATTTGTTCATAGCTGACAATAATATGTGCTACCACACCGAATCAGATCTGGGAACAACAGCAATTAATGGATGGTGCAATGCTCTTCAGGACCTCCAGTCATCCGATCTGAAGCATTACCTCCAGATGTGGTTCATCGTCATATTCAGGACTGTCCAACACAACAATGACACAAAAGATGTTAAGATGGTACAAAAACTGGTTCATGAAAAATATCAATACTTTTGAGTGGCCATGTCTGAGATCAAGCCTTAATCTAATTGAAAATATACGGGGAGATGAAGACAGTGAAGTAATTGCAAACAAGCCTTCCAGGCAACTTAGCAAGAGAATAATTGGCCAAAACCCCTGTTGAGACTTGATGAAGTATGAAAACTGGTTACAGGTTGTCATAGCTAATGGCGGAAGATAACAGTGCAGATGTATTACAAGGACGAATTAACTAGGAAAAGAATTAATATGTTATGTCCGTTGGGAATTAGAACAGAAGCGGGATTAAAAAAATTAGCGTTTTAAATTCTTTTTTCCCTTCCCATCCTTCTTCTTTGTTTTATTGTTATATTTATATTTGCGTTGGGGTGCAGTGGTTATCGGCACGGAAAGAAAAATCCGGGAAGCCGAGTTCGAATTCCAGTTGAATTCCTTGTATTCACTTACGTACCCATGGGAAATGTATTAATCCGTCTCTTCCCTCCAGTTATGGGCTAAATATTAGAATATATTGGGTTCTATAGCCTTGGCTGGCAACCAGTCTACCGCAGAAAGCAATGGTAACCTACTGCGCGATAATTTTCTGCAGTCAGTCATGTCTCTTTCGAGACATGATCGCCCAAGCGTGTATCATGTATGGCACTTAACTGACTCACTGATATACATATATGATAAATTACAATTTTACGATATTTTGTATTTATGCGTTAAAGCGCTCAATATCAGCATGTAAATATTAAAGTTTGCATTGGAGTCAACCAACAATAACTGTTTTATAATAAAATGACCAACGTAAAAGAACTCTTTCATGACATTAATCCATATAATAATATCCTACACTATCTTAAATCAAAATGTATTCCAAAATATAACTTCGCCATAACTACAACATGAAACACATATGTATATGCATAAAAGCTGAGTATCATCTACCATGTATTCAATTGTGAAAGCAGAATAACATTTTTATTATTTCAAAAATAGAAAATTAGATTTTGAAATTAAATGGCCTATAAAGGAGTTGATAGACCTTTAAACAGACAAATCAATCAATCAATTAATCGAATATATAATCATGATGTCAATTTTAATAAATGTTTAACTAAGTTTTACTGAGTGAAGACATACTTATTTTGTTGCTTGTTTTACGTTTTTGTGTAGAATTTTAGTCCTTTTTTAACATTAAATAGTTATCCCCTCTATTATTTACGGAAAATATCAAGAAATTTAAGATTTAATCTGCTAACTTAAGATCATAGACGAACTGAAGTCAAGTAATGTAAACATGTAAATAATATAAAATAATATCAGATAATAATATCAATAAATAATATCAGATAATAATAGACGCATACATAAATGCTAACCATTATTTCTGCAAGCCTTTTGTTGGGGTGGATGCTAGTCCCACCGAGAATATCATTTGCTTCCATTACCACTACCAATATAAAAATATTGCTAACTACTTGTTGTGTGAAAATTCTTAATTACGCATCTTCTTCTTTTATGTGTCCTGTTCTTTCGGGACGTAGGCGATCATGGATTTCCATGTCTCTCTCTCTCCCTGATGTCTCTTTGCACGCGTTCTCCTGTTACTCCACGCCACCCTCGTTCCTTCATCCACCTGCGAAGGCCCTTCAAATATGTTATCCGCTGATATCCTCTGTCTCTTTTTCCCTCTCTCTGGCCTGTTAGTATCAGGTTCTCCAAGCCTTCCTTTCTCATTGCATATCCCAGGAACTTCAGCTGTCTCTTCCTGATACTCAGTATTAATTTCCGTTTCGTTTCTATCCTTTTTAAAACCTCATCATTGCTCATATGCTCAATCCATGATATCCGCAGCATCCTTCTGAGCAACCATATTTCATTTTCTTCAAGATTTTCTTTCATCTTCGAAGATATTGTCCAACATTTACTTCCATATTGAAGAACCGACATCACATAGCAATTCCAGTACTCTATCTGACTTAAATAATGTCCCCCTTAAACGGTTTAGTGCCGACTTTGAATTTTAGAGTATAGATACATTTGTTAGTACTCTGCTTTACAGTTTCACTTGTACGCAACCTAACCTCCGCTTAACATTTTTAAACTAAGTATTTGACTACCTTTTTTCTGCTACGGTAACCTGTTTTGTTTTAAACTTAAAGATTCTCTAACGGTAATACCTTTACAAGAAATATTTCTGCTTCATCAAGTTAGCAGCAAAACTCGCACGAGAACGATTCCATTCTCAGAAACGAAAGCATTTAACGAGAAAGAACTAATCAACAGCGAACTGCCTGCAGGCGGACAGGTAATGAATTAAGCGGTTACACAAATATTCAAAGGGGCGTAAGACAAGGATGTGTCTTTTCACGGATCTGTTCAACTTGTACAGTGAGAATATTTTAAGGACCCTAGAAGTTATGCCAGGATTCGTCATCAGAGGCCACAATTTAAACAATATAAGGTACGCAGATGATACAGTGCTGATAGCAGACACAGAAAGAAAACTACAAGACCTCCTACAGAAGGTAACTGAAGAGAGTGACAAGAAAGGACTACAAGTAAACTGCAAGAAAACCGAATGCATGGTCATCAGCAAAAAGGGCAGCCCAAAATGCCAAATACAGGTGAAGGAGACTAAAATCAAGCAGGTACAAAAGTTTAAATACCTGGGAAGTGTTCCAACAGAAGACGGAAAGTGCGACACTGAGATCCGAAGGTGAATTGGCATGGCGAAAGAAGCATTCCAGACGTTGAGTAAAGTATTGAGAAACAGGAAAATTTTGCTAGAAACAAAGTGGAGAGGACTGGATTGCTATGTGATGTCGGTTCTTCAATATGGCAGTAATATGTTGGACAATATCATCGAAGATGAAGGAAAATCTTGAAGCAGCTGAAATGTGGTTCTAGAGAAGGATGCTGCGGATATCATGGACCGAGCATGTGAGCAATGACGAGGTTTTGTAAAGGATGGAAACTAAAAGGAAATTAATACTGAGCATCAGGAAGAGACAACTAAAGTTCCTGGGACATGCAATGAGGAAGGAGGGCTTGGAGAACCTGATACTAACATGCCAGATATAGGGAAAAAGAGACAGGGGAAAGCAACGGATAACATATTTGAAGAGTCTGATCAGGTGGATGACGGAACGAGAGTTTTTCATGGTGCAACAGGAGAAAGAGTGTTATGAGCCACCAAGGATAGGGAGATGTGGAGAGCCATGATCCCTACGTCCTGAATAGACATGGCACGTAAAAGAAGAAGTTGCAATCGAAGTCACAGATCTGTAACAGAGTAACTTCTAAATGGATGCATTAAAAAAATCTAAAGACCCATCTCTCTTAATGACATTATGTCTATCGACTCGGTCAACAAGTATGACCATCACTGACAAATTTGATCAATGGTCTTAGTTCTCATGAGAGCTTCAATGACTATTGAAGCCAGAAAACGATTTAGACGCAGCAAACTATGCTTCATACAGGGTCAGGCCTGTTTTGTAAATTCTGTCCAGATTGCTTGTTAAAAGCTTTCATTAAAATTAATTCTGAACAAAATTCTCAAACATATGAATGTTAAAAGCATGTCATTAAAAATAATTTTAGTACATTATACATGGTTTTCGCAGCTTAGCTTTACTTCTATATAATAAAATATAAAAAATATTTAAATATTTCTATTTTATTGCTAAATCATTTTTATTTAACTTTCGTATAATCAGAACGAGTTAGATGAACAAGTTAAGAATGTTAGATTTTTTTTTTAACTTCGTCCTTCCTTGTTTCTTTGTACTTAATTTATAACATAATCTTTCGTACATACCTACAAGTCTATCATTTATCTTTGCTTTGAATATTATCCTTGTTTGGTGGTTCGGTTATATATTTAAAGTTTCTTGATAAAATACGAAGAATCTCCAATGTTACTGATTTTGACCTAGCATCACTGCTTCAGTCACTTTCCCACCACCATAATATGTCTTCCCTCTGCCTTTTTCTGTAAATATTTTCACGGTAATTATTCTTATGAACTCTCCTCTATAGTACCTAGACTTTATGAATTTAAGAGCAGTAATAGATTGACAGCAAAACCTCATCATTTTACAGCTGAAATTGCTACATATAACCGTAAGTTCTATGCCAACAGTTTCTTCTATCGGACTTCTCACTTGTAGAACACTATGATGGCTTCTTGGTTTCCAACCAGCTTTAATCTTCAAAAATTTAAATGCAATCTCAGTAGTTATAAACTGTCTTCCTGATTTACTTGCTTTTATTGTTCTTGTTCCTTAATAAGGTTTTTCTTTTTTCTTATTATTTCACACTCAGTAACCCCTTGTGTCATAGCGTACTAGAGCAGCTGACATCTCTCATGCACTCTCAAATATGGAATGATCTGTGGACCGAAATAGCTATATAAATAAATATTAATAGCAGTAGAAATTCAGACTGTCAGTGACACTGAGTGGGTTGATTGCGTGCGTCAGTCGTTCACTTTCTCGGACTCTCTGCTCTTAGACGGGGAGGAACCCAGACGAAGCTCCGCCGAAGTGTAGAGTGTCATCTGGGGAAAAGCAGACAAGTTTTTTTTTTCCGAGCTTACGGACTCGGTTTTACCCAAGTTAATTGGCCTTGTGCCGCATTTGTTTTGGGGCTTCTGTCCATCTGGGGAGGTCATAAATAATTCGGAGAGTCATTGATTATTATTACCGGACTGTGCTCTCTGTAACAATTTAACCTCTTCTCCCATTCTAATTATTGTTGTTCTGTCGTATCTGTGTTTGTCCTTTTTGTACTTAATATCCATTAGCACGGATATTATACTGTATATATATCTGCACATATCATCTGGTATCGTACTGCCACCTCAGCGATACAACACATAGTGACTTTACTGTTTTGCTAGGAGTGAAATGATTAAAGAAAACAATGGAAAAACACTACCTCAACTAGAATTTGAAATTAGTTAACAGATTTCTTTTTACATCCTGTTAAACTTTACGTCAATTTTTCATCACCATTATAAGATAGTATTTGTCCGCACGCAGACTTAAATGAAAGATGGCAACTCCGCATATACATGGTATGAGTAAAAAAAAAAAGAAATAAAAAAAAAAACTGTCCAGTATCGTTCGCAATTCTCTTTTGGAACATCTCAGATAACGACTCTGACCCCCATTAATTTTGTGCAATGAGGAAGGTACAAACTGAAAAGCAGTCACTTGGAACTGGGTTTTAGTCGATTTATACTTCCGATCCAATAAAGGAGACTAGAAAATAATCACCGAAATATGATACAGAAATAGTTAAATTAACCAAAATAAGATGCTATAGGTCACAATGTCGCACGCACACACACACACACACACACACACACACACACACACACACACACACACACACACACACACACACACACAAGAGAGAGCATTTCCCTGTATCGTGCACATGTACACATGATATGACCATGGGAATAATATTGTATATGCCAATGTATTTCATGTTTACAACAGGTTCAAAAAGCCTCATATATTGGTGTTTTTACAAGCTCTATTCTAATACAATATCTCACATGACAATGCGTTGTATGTCACTGTACGCCATGCCACGCACCAGTGTGCTATTTCATCGCAGCTTGCATAAAAGATTTATTATCGATAATTTTGACAAGTGAATATCACCTTACCTGCCACTTTCGAGCCATATGCCACGCCAACGCCACATTTGGCATTGTCCCTCTTAGCGGCGACTTCTCCGGCACATCGAGTTCCATGGCTGAAAAGAAAATAAATCCCTAAATATAGATAAATGGATAAGTCGATAGTAAAATAAACGTCCATACTTATCTTCCTCGAGTCATCGTTTTGTGGAACTGGTATCCACCGGTCATGAATTAATACACTATTTAAACTGTTTCGTTTCTTCGAAATACAATCTTTATTATTAGACAAGTAGATATGTTTATATTTTTAATAAGATATTTAAAAAAAAGTTTACTTAGCAAAAATACACACACACATACACACATATTTACATGGATATATATGTTGGCGTTTGGTGTAAAGCAATGATTAGAAAATATTGCACTAGCGCAATTAATTAGATCCTAATAGAGTGCACCACTATTTTAGCCTTTTGTCACAAAATGAAACTAAGAAAACGACCATAATAATAACGCTAGAGATCGTGAATTCATACAGCCATACATACTGAGATAGATAGATAGATAGATAGATAGATAGATAGATATGAACAAGCAAAGATAGATAGATAGATAGATAGATAGATAGATAGATAGATAGATAGATATGAACAGACTGAGATAGATAGATAGATAGATAGATAGATAGATAGATAGATAGATAGATAGATAGATATGAACAGAATGATAGATAGATAGATAGATAGATAGATAGATAGATAGATAGATAGATAGATAGATAGATAGATAGATATGAGCAGGTATAGATAGATATGAACAGGTATAGATAGATAGATATGAACAGGATAGATAGATAGATAGATAGATAGATAGATAGATAGATAGATAGATAGATAGATAGATATGAACAGGCAAAGATAGATAGATAGATAGATAGATAGATAGATAGATAGATAGATATGAACAGACAAAGATAGATAGATAGACAGACAGACAGACAGACAGACTCCCGATCAAAAATTTAAGACCACTTCAGAAATTTTTTTTACAGATAGATTTTAACTCTTCACACTAAAGGTTACCAATACTACAATCTAAAAGGTTATGGAAACAAAAAGCTACATTCCAAACATTTTATTTAGAAATTTACATTTTTATAAAATGAATTGGAATTGCCATAAATCTAACAAGACTTATTCCTTTATCACTAACCTCCACCAACATCGCACACACAACTCACCAAATATAAAAAAAAGAGGTTTTCCATTCCTCTCCACACCACCTGATGAGACATTGTAGTTTCAATGTCGAAACAAAATGTACACTTTGTAGTGAATAAAAAAAATGTACATGTTCTAAACTATAATTTATAAATTTATAATAAATATTCACAACTCTATATTATACATCGAGCACTGTTTTATATTAATGTTTTAGCCGTTGTAAATTATTCTTCGTTCCTTATATATATATATATTAGTTATCCACATACAAGCCTGTTTCGCTGTATCACAGCTCATCATTGTGGCGAGACACATCCACTTGCTTCTGGCTGGGATCGAAACTCGACCGATTTGGTGTCAGTCAGAGTCGTTACCCACTAAGTCATAGCTGCATGGAATAAGTGAAGGAAAATTTTAACGTGTTGTATATAAGCAGTGTATACATACGCCAGTCATATATATATATATCTATATATATATAAAATGTTAAAAGTATGATATATGCACAATTATATAATGTACACGTACAAATGTGCATGCAGTCTCATAAATTTTCTAAATTAGTTATAATTTTTTTTCTTACCTGTTGAACCACGTGTCGGTATATCTTGGGTACGGAAAGGGGTCGTGGCTGCTGAAGTCAAAGCTTGCCTCTGCGTTCTAAACATAAATAAATAAAAATATGAGGAAACTTTTCAAAATATCATATTAAATTATATATTGTAAAAAATCCGATAAAGTAATAGAACAAAACTGCAATATAATTTGCTTGTTTTTTGTGTCTCTTAAGAAAATTATTTTGAATTTATACGTGTGTATGCCTTTATCTATCTATTTGCGTGTGCATGTGTGTGCGAGAGTGAGTGAGTGGGAAGTATGTTTGTAAATGTGCACACATTTGATATTTGAACGTATATGAAACATATCTTAAAACATTTTTAATACAATACTATCTTTATTCTTAATTATTTTATAGATAATATAGAAAGAAAAGATTAGCATATAATATACACGTACAACTGGTGTTAAAATACAATTAATGCTCTCTCTGTTATATATATAAAAAACGTCTTAAGATATCTTGATCGCATATTTTTCACTAACATGAAGTGGAGTGGTTATATTAAATCAATTGTTACACATGCTGCTAGGAAAATTGGTTTGTTCATGCATTGAATATTGTTGCCATTATCTGGCCTGAAGCTCCGACTATATTCTTGATAAAATCTAAATAGGAGTCTGTAATGTAATCGATCCAAACCTGACATCTCGAATTCACTTACTTTCTCACCGTCGTGACGTGGCTTCTCTCTGTCTTTTCTACAAGTATATGCATGGCAAATTTTCTAATGGGCTGTTCTTCTTAGTTTCTCTACTGCATGAATTTAAGCATGTTTTTGGTTGGTAAGTAGATCTCACCGTTTTTACAGATATATATTGCACGCATATATGTGTGTGTGTATGTGTGTGTGTGTCTGTAGCATAATCAATATTAAGTTATACTATTGATCATATTATGTTATATTTTACCATGTAAAGCTACTACAAGGATTATTTAAACCAACTCAGTTTGTGTTCTTTTAAAATATCAATTCCCCCAAGCATGGCGATAATACCACTAAGTTGCAAAGGGTACTGGTAGTAGAAACCCAATTCTAAACAGGAAACAGGGGATAAACCTCTACTTCTGTTCAAAAGACCGGGGAAGATTTGGAATTGGGTGACAGGCGAACATATCTACTACTTTTGGTAAACATCAGAGGAGGCTTTGAAAGCTAATAGTTGACTGCCTCATCTATGGTACTAAATTGAGACAGTGAACCAAATTGTACAAACTTATCCATAGATTCCAAAATAGCAGGTGAGTGAATGTTATGTCCATGCAGGAACTGGCAGACGCATTAGTTTAAATATAAAGAAAAGCAGTTTCCATCGCTTACCTGTTTCTTTCCTAGGTTTATTTATTAATGTGCACACATATATCATATATGCAGATGTTTAATACAATTTAAGTTTGGATGGGTTCCGACTATATGGCAGATATATTATGAAACATTTGTCAAAATAAAAATTTTTCCAAATGTCTTATATATTTTCCAGATTTTAATATGCATAAATGTTTGCATGTATAATCAGAAGTTCCAGAAAATAGCAACTGTGACCACAAAAAAACAAAAAAAACAAAAAAAACAATGCACCATAGCAGACAATCTGCAAGGTTTTGATGTTATTGTGGCTCCATATGTTCAAGTACGTCTCAGGACAACTCATATTAGGTTCGTATTTCTTGTAAGTAGCTGCAAGAATTTCATGAGGTCATGAGAAAGATTTTATTATTAATCTTACTGGAGCAAGAAAGGTTTTATTTTTAATATTAATGGTCCAAGGAAGTGGTTTTATTGTTAACCTTATTAGACCAAGAAAGATATTATTGTTAATTTTAATAGACAGAGGAAGAGGTTTTATTGCCAAGCTTACTTGACTGAAGAAGAAATTATAGTTAACTTTAATATGACCAAGAACGAGGTTTAATTGTTAAACTGAAAAATAGATTTTATTGTTAACATTACTGGCACGAGAAAGAGTTTCCATTGTTAAGCGAGGAAGATTTTATTGTTAAAACTTAATGGATCAAGAAAGTAGTTGTATAGTCAAGCCTACTGGACACAAGATTTTAATGTTAACCTTACTAGACTGAAGAATTAGTTTTATTGTTAACTTAACTGGACCTGGAAAGATTTTGTTAACCTTAATGAACCGAGCAAGCGATTTTATTGTTAACCTTAATAGATCAAGAAAGATGTTATTGCTAAACTTAATGGAACAAGGAATTGGTTTTATTAACCTTAGTGGACCCAGAAAGATTTTATTGTTAACCTTAATGGACCGAGGAAGAAGTTATTACTAACTTTAATGGAACGAGGAATTGCTTTTACTGATAACCTTACTGGACCAAGAAGGATTTAACTATAAAATACTTCCTAATGGACCGAGGAAGATGGTATTGCTAACCTTAATGGACCGAGGAATTGGCTTTATTGTTAACCTTACTAGACCAAGACAGATTTTATTGTTAACTTAATAGACCATGACAGATGTTATTGCTAACCTTAATAGACCGAGGATTTGGTTTTATTGTTAACCTTACTGGACAAAGAAAATCTTTATTGTTTAACTTACTGAACCGATATGTTACTGCTAACCTTACTGGACCAAAAAAGATATTATTGTTTACATTAATGAACCGAGAAAGATGTTATTGCTAAACTTAATGGATCGAGGATTTTGGTTTTATTGTTAAACTTACGAGACCGAGAAAGAGAATTTAGCATCAATATTGCGAGAACGACCAAGATTTTATTGTTAACCTTAATGGACCGAGAAAGATGTTATTGTTAACCATAATGGACCGAGAAAGAAATTTTAGAGTTAAACTTACTAGACCGAGAAAGAGAATTTAGCGTCAATATTACGAGAACGACTAAGATTTTATTGTGAACCTTAATGGACCGAGAAAGAAAGTTTAGAGCTAAACTTACTAGACCGAGAAAGATTATTTAGCGTCAATGTTATGAGAACGAGCTATTTAATAAAAAGCATCAAATGTCTAAAATTCACCTTATAATCTTCCAGTTTCATAAGGATGAAAATTGACATGCATTAAGCAATTTTAAACTTTTTTTCTAAAGTGATAGTCTGAAATGTGCTCTAATCGGAAATGTAAGTATATTATATATCTGGATAAATTTGAGATGTTCTCACGTGTTGGAATATGAACGACTAAAAATCGGCATGAACTTTTCGGACGACCCAATACAACCGATTTTACTTTTTTCACGCTTTAGCCAACTAAAGACCAAGCTGTTGTCTGTCAACCATCGCAGGCAACCTCTCCGGCCTCCCATAAGCATGGACCAAGCGATTTTCCCTGAGAGGAACACACTACGCCTCCTCGGCCTTACCCACTCCTCAGACCTCAAATGGAACCACTATATTGAATCCATAGCTAAATCTACTGCTAAGAAGGTTGGGTCACTATGTCGATCCAGGATGTTTTTTCCGCCTGAATCCATCCTGCATATATACAAGCCAACCATCCGTCCGTGCATGGAGTACTGCTGCCATTTATGGTCAGGCGCCCCTGCCGTTCTCCTCAGTGTTCTTGACAGGCTCCAAAGGAGAGTCTGTAATGTGGTAGGTATTGATTTGGCGGCTCGACTGCAGCCACTTCCCCATCGTCGAAATGTGGCCTCCCTTTGTCTGTTCTATAAATACTTTCATGGCTTTTGCTCGGACGAACTTAAGTCACTGGTGCCTCCTCAACATGTGTTTACTCGTGCAACCAGACTGGCAACTGGGTCCCACCCATTCACAGTCAGGTTAGCCAAATGCAGACGACAATTCTACTCCTGCAGTTTCTTCTCTCGCACTTCCCGCCTGTGGAACTCGCTCCCATATTCTTGCTTTCCTGACGGCTACAACCTCCAGAAATTTAAATGCAATGTCAATACTCATCTATTAACCGCTGGACTCTCGCTCTCTCCCCACCCCCGTATATCCTTCCCTTTCTCTCCACCTATGTATCTGTCATCGCACCTGCATTCTCAGCTTTCTATTGCTCCTTTCTAACTAGTTTGTGCTCCTCAATCTTTTCTAATTAATCTTTTTACAGTTATGTAGCCACCCCCGCTCATCAGTGGCATTTCTGCCTTGCTCCGGGTGAAATGATTAAAAAAAAATAAATTTAAAAAAAAGGGTATTCAGTCAGTCAGTTAAGTGCCATACGTGAGACATGCTTGGACGATACATACTTGCCTAAATATTACCCTTATTCGTTAATTTTGACAGGATATCTATTTGTGGTGCTATTTTACTAGACCTTGAGGAGAAATTTAAATTTTCACTCAGATTCTTGCATGTTAGACTTTACAATATGTATGTATTTGTGCATGTAAACCCAGAAAACATATTAACGACACAAAACGTATGTATTTGTCATTGAGTTGCTATTTTTCATCCATTTACTGTACCCTTGAAAATGGCTAAAGTATTATTTGAAAATACTTCGAAAAAAATCACTACAAATAGTTTCTACACACTGTTAGTTACTATAAAAGAAAACTGTAAGAATATTAAAATAACTGATTAATAAATAATTACAATATTTCTTGTCTGTCGTATTCAATAAAACATGTATAAAAGAAGGTTGCTGCCCAAATATATAATATATGCAAGCCGTCGTTTGGAAGCCGTCGATGTTTGTGGTAGCACGAAGTCACAGGTCATCGTGTTCCAGGGCATAAATGTACTTGCCTGTTCCAAAGTGTTTATCGCAGCATATTATATGATCTCACTTTGAGGCTGGAACTAATGTAAGAAACTGTTACAATAAAAGTGGAAGTTACATTTGATTATTTTCACGGCTTACGTTCGAAATTCTAATAATCCATATGTTATAGTCCTCTGTATTACTCAAAAGTTTCTTTTTTCATGGCCTTCTTTCTTTTTATTACTTTCCGAAAGTCATTGTTAATTCATTGTATGGTTCATATATTATAGTCTTCTTTATCACTGGTAAAAGAAAGAATAAGAGGTATATGGGATTTAGGGAGATGAATGGAATTAAGAAAGGTAAGAGAGAGCAACCGGCGTTGCATTTAAATTTTGAGATATTGTAGCTATCAGAGAAGCACGTATACGGAAAGGAGTTTCACAGACGGGAAATGCGAGAAAAGAAACTGTTACAATAGAAGAACAATTTGACTATTATCACGGTTAAAAGGTGGAACCTAGATTCCAATCTAGTAGCATGTGTAAATTCATGTAATCAGGGTACCAGGGAAACCGTGAAAATATTAATAGAAAAGAACAGAAGCCGTGAAAATATTAACAGAAAAGACAGAGGGAAGCCACATTTCGTCAGTGAGAAAGTGAGTGAAGTGGAGCTGTTTATAAATAGGCATTATATATATATACCAACGTATATATCCTAATGGATAGCCACTCGTATTTGAGGATATCCATCTACCGGGGCGGCTGACTAATCCCTATGTAGTCGCTTGCTCAGGCAGACTTGTGTTTATTCAACACCCCCAGAGCCCACCTGTGGTTTATACTGCAACTATGTTGAGCAGATCTTAGTTACAGTTTCTGGGAGAGAGAGAGCGTTATCTAGCATGAACAACAGTTTGAACAAAGCCAAAACGCTTAAATCCTCGGTCACGATGACTTTTGACTTCGAGCTAGCCCAACTATCTACTTCTATTGTAACAGTTTCTTTTTTCGCATTTCCCGTCTGTAAAACTCCTTTCCGTATACTTGCTTCTCTGATAGCTACAATATCTCAAAATTTAAATGCAACGCCGGTTGCTCTCTCTTACCTTTCTCAATTCCATTCATCTCCCTAAATCCCATATACCTCTTATTCTTTCTTTTACCAGTGATAAAGAAGACTATAATAGATTAACAATATCATGAATTAACAATGACTTTCGGAAAGCAATAAAATGAAAGAAGGCCATGAAAAAAGAAAACTTTTAATACAGAAGACTATAACATATGGATTATTAGAATTTCGAACATAAACCTTTGATTCGTCCACCGAGGGTGGATTATTCTAGTTCTATGTGCCATGCCTCTTCCAGATGTCTCAGTATCAGTTATCTCTTTTTGACTCAACTCTGCATGTTTTTGTTCCCCTCTTCTGTAGCCAGTGGATGTACGTTGTGGTGCGATGTGCGTTGTGGTACAGTGGATATCGACTCGGAACGACAAATAGGGGAGCCGAGTTCGAATTCCAGTTGAATTCCTTGCATTCACTTGCGCACAAATACCCTTAGGAAAGGTATTAATCCGTCTCTACCCTCCAGTTATGGGTTAAATAATATGACAGACGGTTCTATAGCCTTGGTCGTCTACCAGTCTACCGCAGAAAGCAAAGGCAACCTACTGCAGGATAATCTTCTGCCCAGTCAGTGATGTCGCTTTCAAAACATGATCGCCAAAGCGTGTATCATGTATGGCACTTAACTGAACTGGATTCAACCAACGTTTCTATCCACTGGGCCATGTTCTCTTGAGGACAACAGTGTATCTATCACAGTGGACGAAATTAAGGGTTCAGGTCAAAATTCCAATCACGTGAAGAACAACGACCGAAAAGTTGTTAATATGGCAACTATGACAAAAACAACAGTGTAAATAATTACAATAACTCATCTAAGAAATATAGACAAATATTAATTTAAAACATTTTCAATATTTATCATTCATAAACAAATTTTCGACTGGGTTCTAGCCTCGATAGCTGAAGATACAGGCATTATGCATGTATGATATAATAAAATATTGGACATGCGGGTAGCGTAACGGTTGTCTGCACGAATAGTAAAATCAGCGCTACTAATGTACTGCGTTCGCTTACGCACTAATTCACTGAAGAGTCAACGCGTTTGAGCTTAATATACTAAGCTGAAAATTTGTTTTAAAATTAGTCCACACTTTTTAGATTTAAAAAAGGAACAACTATGTTTAATTAAAGCCATATTTATGCCATTCGTAGTAGATAGATAAAAGGGCAAAACATACGCTCACGTACATGGGTGTGCGAGTATGCAGACATACACGTGCGGTTGACATTTCTTTCAAAATCCAACAAAGGAAAGGGCAAATTTATTTATTTATTTTTTCATTATAATAATCATTTTTCACCAAAGTCTTTGGTAAGCCATACTAGCATTTATATGTTACAGACATCTGTATCATTTGTAAATCTTTCTTTCTTTCATTTCATTATAAAAATCATTATGTTTTCAGTAAGTTATACTAATGTTCATATTTTATAGTATTCTGTATCATTTAAGCCTCTTCTTTTTTATTTAATTTTCTTTCTTTCTTTCTTTCTTTCTTTCTTTCTTTATTTCTTTCTTTATTTCTTTCTTTCGGTCCATTATAATATTAATTTTCTTCAAACATCTTCAGTAATTTATGTAACGTTCATATATTATAGTCATCTGCGTCTCTTGCATCTCTTCTTTCTTTCTTCCTTTTTTCATTCATTCATTCTTTCTTTCTTTTTTTCTTTCGCTTCATTAATCATTCTGTCCAAACGTCGTTAGTAATTTATGTTAACGTTCCATATGTTTAGGCCTTCTGTATCACTTGCATTCTTTCTTTCTTTCTTTCTTTCTTTCTTTCTTTCTTTCTTTCTTTTATTCGTTTGTTAATAATAACCATTATGTCTTTAGTAATTTATGCTAACGTTCATATTTTATAGACTCCTGTATCATTTGCATATCTTCTTTCCTTGTTTTCTGTTTAATTTAATTCATTCATTTTTCTTTCGTTTCATTATTATAATCATTATTATAATCATTATTATAATCATACTGTCTAAACAACTTTAGTAATTTATATAACATTCATATGTTATAGTCTTCTATATCACTTGCATCATATTTTTCTTTCTTTCTTTCTTTCATTCTTTCTTTTTTTTCTTTCTTTTTTTCTTTCTTTTTTCTTTTTTTCGTTTCATAATAATAATTATTCTATCAAAGTGTCTATGGTAATTTATGCTAATGTTCATATGTTATAATCTTCTCTATCACTTGCATCTCTTCTTTCTTTCTTTCTTTTATTTTTTCATTCATTCTTTCTTCTTTCGTTTTAACATAATAATCATTCTGTCCAAACGATTTGTAATTTATGCTAACGTTCATATGTTATTGTATTCTGTATCTCTTGCATCTGTTCCATCTTTTTCTTTCTTTCTTTCTTTCTTTCTTTCTTTCTTTCTTTCTTTCTTTCTTTTCATTATATTAACCATTCTGTCCAAAGGTCTTTGGTAATTAATGCAAACGTTCATATGTTATAGTCTTTCTTTCTTTCTTTCTTTTCATTATATTAACCATTCTGTCCAAAGGTCTTTGGTAATTAATGCAAACGTTCATATGTTATAGTCTTTCTTTCTTTCTTTCTTTCTTTCTTTCTTTCTTTCTTTCTTTCTTTCTTTCTTTCTTTCTTTCTTTTCATTATATTAACCATTCTGTCCAAAGGTCTTTGGTAATTAATGCAAACGTTCATATGTTATAGTCTTTCTTTCTTTCTTTCTTTCTTTCTTTCTTTCTTTCTTTCTTTTTTCTTTTCATTATATTAACCATTCTGTCCAAAGATCTTTGGTAATTAATGCAAACGTTCATATGTTATAGTCTTTCTTTCTTTCTTTCTTTCTTTCTTTCTTTCTTTCTTTCTTTCTTTCTTTTCATTATATTAACCATTCTGTCCAAAGGTCTTAATTAATGCAAACGTTCATATGTTATAGTCTTTCTTTCTTTCTTTCTTTCTTTCTTTCTTTCTTTCTTTCTTTCTTTCTACCCATTATAACAATTAAAACGCCCCAATCTTTGATAATAAATACTAACCTTCATATGTTATAGTCTTTCTTTCTTTCTTTCTTTCTTTCTTTCTTTCTTTCTTTCTTTCTTTCTTTCTTTCTTTCTTTTATTCGTTACATAATAATAACCATTCGGTTTTTAATATTTTATGTTAACGATCATATGTTATAGGCATCTATCACTTGCATCTCTTCTTTCCTTCTTTTTTACTTGAATTCATTTTTTCTTTCTTTCGTTTCTTTATAATAATCATTTTGTCCAAACGTCTTTATTAATTTATGCTAATGTTCATATCATACGTTTCTCTGTATTACTTCTATTTTATCTTTCTTCTTTTCTTTTTTCTTTTCATTATAATAATCATTTTGTCTAAGGGTCTTTGATATCTCATGCTCACTTCCATATATATTCTATGAGTATTCTAAGTGAACATGTGAAACCGATGTTCTTAAAAAACAAGTTTAAGAGAAAACTTTCTTTAAATCTCAGCCAAGGGTAGCACAACCATTGAATGACGAATATTTCCTTTTAAGGAAATTGTTAATATTCTTATTATAAGTGCTATGTCTCTATAATTTCCTGCCCTGTAGCCATTAACAGCGTTCGGTTTCTATTCACACATGCTCGTCAGGTAGCTGTTCCGGTGACTTCTTTATCACACTTGCCCTCGATATGCTCTGTGAGTGTTAAGTCTTCTAAGTCCGCCTTCCTCATTATGTATCCAAGAAATTTCTGCTCCCTCTGTTTCTGATTCTGTGTAGTTTTTGCTACAAATTTCTTTAAGGCTTTTTTCTCGCTTACTCGCTCTGTCCATGGAAATCTCAGCATCCTTCTGTAGAACCACATTTCTTTTACTTTTAGTTTATTTTTCATCTGTGGTAAGATTCTTCAGAATTCACTTCTATATAAGAGGATCTATATCGCATAGCAATTCGGAACTTTTCTTTTTTTTTCATACTTTCTGTAGTTTTTGAAATGCATCTTTTGCTAATCAAATATAAGTTCGGATTTCGGTGCCATATTTTCGCTCCTCGATTAAAACACCTCCTGATATTTAAAATTCTATTTCATTTTTTTATCTTTAATTTCTAGTTCGCATCTTAAGCTTTTTCTCTTGCTGACAATCATACTTTCTGGCTTCTTACACTTGTTTGGTAATCATTTCATCATACTGACTTGGCAGCTCAGATACAGTCACTTTCTCACCGGCGTAATGTGGCTTCTCTGTGTCTCTTCTACAAATATTTTCACGGCTTCTGCTCCGATGAACTTAGCTCACTGGTGATCCCTATATATAAATTCACTCGAGCCACAAGATTAGCAACTCGGTCCCACTCTTTTACTGTGAAACCAATAAAATGTAAACGCAAATTCTACTCCAGCAGCTTCTTTTCTCGCACTTCCCGCCTGTGGAATTCCCTTCCATTTACTTGCTTCCCCGACAGCTACAATCTCCCAGAATTTAAATGTAAAGTCAATAGTCTCACTCTCTCACTAACCTGCATCCTTTCTCTCATGCTCCTCTCTCCGTCCACTCCAATCTCATCAGTATTCTCATCCTTTTCTTACCCACTTACTGACACTCCCCTATAACCTGTCACTCTTTCTCATAACTTTCATCCTATGTAACCCCTGCAAAACAGTGGCAGTAAAATGTCTTGCTTGGGCGATATGATTATAAAAAAAATTCTATACTATAATAATGTGGATATAAAGTGGGGGATCGATTCTACATTACAATCAATATATAAGCTTATCCCTCACTTTATGGCCACAATGATTCTTTGCTCATGCTTCTTTCTCCGTCTACTCTACTCTCATCAGTATTCTCATCCTTCTCTTACCAACTTCCTGACAGCCCCTATAACCTGTCACTCTTTCTCATAACTTTCCTCCTATGTAAACCCCTGCAAAACAGTGGTAGTAAAATGCCTTGCTTTGGGCAATATGATTATAAAAGAAACTACCGTCTAAGAAGCTTTCTATGTCTGCCATCAACACGATGTCATATGCGTATCTTGTATTTTATTCCTCAATACTCATCTACTAACCACTTGACTCTAGCCCTTCCCCCACCCCGTATATCCTTCCCTTTCTCTCCCCCCTTGCAACTGTCATCACACCTGCATTTTCATCTTTCTATTGCTTCTTTCTAATTGGTTTGTAATCCTCTTCTCTCTCCTCTAATTAATTTTCTTTCAGTTATGTAGCCCCCCGCACATCAGTGGCATTTACGCCTTGCCCGGGGTGAAATGATTAAAAAAAATAAAAAAATAAAAAAATATTGGTAACGTAGTTCCTTTAGGATTGCTTCGCTGTAGAGGTTAAATAGTTCTAGAAAGTAGGCACATTTCTATTCTATTTCCATTCTTATGTCTTTCGCCCCTTTCTATTTTCAATTCGTTTTTTTATCCGTAGGCAGGTGGTTTGCACCCGGTATAAGTTTCGGACTATTCTAACATTCTTTTTGAATAGATCTAGTTTTTGTCTAAGATTTCAAAGAGGTTCTTGTGCCATAGCTTTTGTTAAATGCACTTGCGTAATCTACAAAAATATAAGATTGCATGTTTCTGCATTTGTATTGCTCTCTCCAATAATTTTAACAATTATTTTATCTCAAGCAAGGCAGTACCGCCACTGTGCGCAGGAATTTACAGTGAGAGAAAAACGGGGTTCAGGGGAGGCTAAAGAAAGGATAAGAGATGGGTGGGATTTAGGGAGATAGTGGGATTTAGGAGAGTGATGGTTTTCAAGGCGATAGAAGATAGCAATTGACGTTGCATTTAAACTTCTAGATATTGTAGACATCGAGGAAGCAAGTATACAGGAGGGAGATCCATAAGCGCGAAGTGTGAGAAAATAAACTGTTGCAGTAGAAGTAGTGATTACATTTGACTATTTTGACAGTGCAATTGTGAGACCTAGACGCCAATCTAGTAGCACGAGTAAATTCATGTGGTCGGCGTACTAAGGAAAAAAGCTCGTCAGAGCAGTTTCCGTGAAAATATTTGTAGAAAAGACAGCGGGAAGCCACATCCTGTCGTGGTGAAAGTGACTGAAGTTGAGCTGCAAAGTCAGGGTCGATTACGTTGCAGATCTGTCTTTGGATTTTGTCGAGAAACTCGGGGCTATGACATTTATTGTTACAGACTCCTTGACAAAACCCTAATATACTTTCCCTATTTCCGTTCTAACTCATCCGTGTGCTATATTCATCAGATCATTAGCTCAGTTATGTGACTAATTACACTGATCTTCTGATGGAGCTCGCATTAATTTGAAACTGGTTTCTCAGGTAATGCTACGAAGACGGATCTACTGAAATTCCGTTATATTGTCATTATCGTATATTACGTTCATTACTTCTGTGATCCTTTAATACCGAAAAAGAAAATGACCGTTTTTATTATGATTCCATCTCGTTCTGTTTCTTTATTCCTGTTCATCCTGTCTAGTGCATGTTTACTTCTGACTTTAATATCCTTGCATATCTGGTGTATTGTAGGTTTCTCTTTCTTTCTTTTTTTAATAATTTCACCACAAGCAAGGTGTTAACGCCACTGATGTGCAGAGAGTTGAAGTATTGGACAAGAGGAGGGTGAAGACAAGGACGAATCAGATACAGGGGGTGAAAAAGAAAGGCAAGAAAAGGATGTGAACACAGGAGTGAAGGCAGCATGAAGTTATATTATAAAGTAGTTCACTGAGGTATTAGCTCTATTTTTAAAGTATTTTTCTTTTTAATATTTTTCTTTGGATTTCATTTAGCTGGTTTTGTCTTATTACTTCGTTTCTTCTGGTAATCATGGCTGTTTTATTTGCGTTGCTCATCCTTTCTATTTTTGTAGAATTTTAATTGAGTCATTTCTCTTTAGCCTGCTTACAGTCAGTTAAGTACCATATGTGATACACGCTTGAGAAATCATGTCTGCGAAAGAGACATGACTGACTGGGCAGAAGATTATCACTCAGCAGGTTACCATTGTTTTCTGCTCTAGATTGGTTGCCAAACAAGGCTATAGAACCTATATCTGTCCTGTTATTTAAACCATAACTCGAGAGAAGAGACGGGTTAATACCTTTCCCAAGAGTATCTGTGCGTAAGTGAATGCAAGGTATTCAATTGGAATTTGAACTCGGCTCCCCGACTTGTCGTTCCGAGTCGATATCCACTACACCACAACGCACGTCCTGCTTACATTTATCTGTAATACGTGTGTTTATTGTTCTGTACTTTTTTCCATTATTCGACATTATTTGTTGTTATCTTTTCATTATTTCTAGTGTTTCATCTGCCATCTCCTTTTATTGTTTTCATTGGAATTATTTCTCCTGGCGGCTACAACCTCCAGGAATTTAAATGCAATGTCAATACCCATCACTTAACCGTTCAAGTTCTTTCTACATCACCCTGTATATCTTTTTCTTTCTCGCTACCTTTGCAACTCTCATCACACCTGTATTCCCAACCTTCTCTTACGCCTTTCTCTGATACTTCCTGTAACTGGTTTGTCTTTCCTATTTAATCTTTCTCTCTTATGTAGCCCGCTGCGCATCAGTGGCGTTACAGCCTTGCTGGGTATGAAACGATTAAAAAAAAACAAAAAAAAAAACAATGTCAATAGTGCTTTGAATTTGTAGTCTCGATCAATTATTTGTTTTCATATCCATATATACATTTCCTTGCAACTTGAGTTCTTCAGGGACCTGCTGTCTTGCAGTTTAAGAAATGCTGTGGTCTTCTTTAGTTTCCATAGTTTTACACTGAGGTAGCATACGACTGAACGATGGTCGCTCCCGCACTCAGTATTTGTGAATGTTTTACAGTTTATTTCCTTAAAAGTTTGTTGATAGTTATGGACTAAATCTAGTTTTTCATGTCTCCTTCCGGGCTTCTTCGTGTCTATGAATGCTTCTGAAACCAGATTTTTGGGATCATTTGATCGCTTACTGTGTACCATTGAAACATTCTTTCTCTGTGAATGTTTTCAAGTTCGAACTTACCAACAATTTAACATTCTCGTACATTGTATTCAAATATAATGATTCCTATTATTTACATTGAGCTATGACATTGTCAGTGAGCTGCAAAAGTTATCAATATCTTTCTCCGTGATCTGCGCTGACGGTACATATACAATGATAATTCCTGTGTTAAAATATTTTCCTTTCAGTTTAATTAAAACAATTGAGTACAAGAATGAACAAATTTCTTCATGCTATTATCTAATATTAATCCTACAATCTTCCCTTGCTTATTCCGTCTGCATATTTAACTCTGTGTGTGTCGCTGAGAAATCCGTGTTATTGGCCAGCCTAGTTTCACATACGCGAAGAAAGCTGACGTTTAATCTATTTATTTCTCGCTTGATATTTCTACATTTCTTACGTTCTAAGCTCTTATTACTAATTTTGTTTCATACGAATAGTTGCTTCATTACATAATCGACTAATGTTGCCATCTATCATTCATGTCTTTCCTGACTGAGCGATGAGCCGTTTCCAAGGAGCTTGATCTCATTTACACTGTTCATTTTGCGAAAATTTCTAACCACCTGACCACTCGGTCCCGTACATAATGCACGTTTATACTAAAGTACAAAAGACTTTTGTAACGTGATCGATATTATTAAGAAAATGTTTGCTATGCGTATGCTAGTCATGTTTAATGAAATCTAAAACATTATGTTTCATTAGTGAGATTGTGCGTGTGTGTGTCTGTGTGTGTGTGTGTGTGTAAGTGTACGTGTGTGGGCGTTAAAAGATTTAGCAAACATGGAAAGACAGATAATCTGCTTTAATTGGGAGAAAAAATTGTTCGGCAAGGATAAACTGTGTTAAGGATGAACTGACATGAAACAACTTCTAGCATGGATACTTTGAGATTACACCGAAAGAGACCAGCATATAAATTAAAATGAAGAACTTTTTTAGTATAAACTCATTATATTAAGAATTACGCTTGTTAATAGTTAGTAGCGGCGGTACATATATGCATAGATATTCATGTTTTAGCAATGTAGAATATTAGACATGTTCGTAAGGGTGAGAGATATATACAGAAACTTGACTGTATAGGCCTGATTCTGTATGAGATAGATAGATAGATAGATAGATAGATAGATAGATAGATAGATAGATAGATATAAACAAACTGAGATAGATAGATAGATAGATAGATAGATATGAACAGTCTGAGATAGATAGATAGATAGATAGATAGATAGATAGATAGATAGATAGATATGAACAGACTGAGATAGATAGATAGATAGATAGATAGATAGATAGATAGATAGATAGATAGATATGAACAGACTGAGATAGATAGATAGATAGATAGATAGATAGATAGATAGATAGATAGATAGATAGATAGATATGAACAGACTATAGATAGATAGATAGATAGATAGATAGATAGATAGATAGATAGAATAGACTGAGATAGATAGATAGATAGATAGATAGATAGATAGAAAGATAGATAGATAGATAGATATGAACAGACTGAGATAGATAGATAGATAGATAGATAGATAGATAGATAGATAGATAGATAGATAGATAGATAGATAGACTAGATAGACTAGATAGATAGATAGATAGATAGATAGATAGATAGATAGATAGATAGATAGATAGATAAAACATACTGTATATTCTCTTTGAGAGCTGAACTTTGCCTCTAATTTCGCCTGTATATAAATGAATAGATTGTGTATATTATTCTGTGATACCTTCTTTCACTCCTGTTGTAGCAGCTGTGAGAACCGACTGAGCAATTCATTATCAAACATGTTGATTGTTTCATGCAGGGCCACAAAACCATGCATCTTCTGTAGGCACAGAAAACAATCCAACTTTCCCTCCACGAAAACAGAAAAGAAAAGAAAACATTTGTAACTCATGGCTCACAACACCGTGATACCTTCTTATTGTGCTTGTTTGATATTGACAAAACACTTTCAAGGACATCAATTCATAGATCTAAATCATACAGACATCTTCGTGTATGTGACCGTCATCAACACAAGCATGAAGGTAGATCTTAACGCTTAACACGACAGATAAGCATTCAATGTTTCAAGTGACCTACTCATTTACTATTAGAGATGCTGTTATAGCTTACCTATAGGTTTATCAAACAAGTCGGCACCCGCTTGTAGCCGTGCAGCGGAATCGTCATCGACTCTCCGTATTCCCTTTCTTCTTCTAGTCAAATGATATAACAAGCAGTGTCGGAAATGCCTAGGAATCAAAGAGATTTTAAAAAGACTATTCGTGTGAATTTGATTTCGGCGAACAACACGGTATAACGGAGACCTCAAAGATTTGTATCGGGCTGTCGGATGCTTTCTCTGTCAATGCCCGCCTTGATTACACCAGCATGCCTGGCGCTACACTCTTCCGCTGATTTGGCCGTTGAAACCGAGTAAATCTTTGCCGATTCCATCGTTGGGATCTTCGAGTTTGGTCACGTAAAGGCGGTTCCTTTTTCTTCGAACATAACGCCATATCTGGTCATACAGGTGTTGTAAATCCAACGGGCATGGCTATTGGAATCGCTAAGACAAGTAAGCACTCTTCCATGACAAAAAATGGCCACATATACTTTATACATCAACATATACGTATGTACTATTAAACGTATATAGTTAGTCCGCAGACATACTCATAAACGCACATAGTCTGTCCGCAGATATGCTCATAAACGTACATAGTCAGTCCGCAGACATGCTCATAAATATACATAATCTGTCTGCAGACATGCACATAAAAGTACATAAACTGTCTGCCGACATGCTCCTAAATGTATATAATCTGACCGCCGACATACTCATAAATGTACATAGTCTTTCTGCCGACATGCTCATAAATGTACAAAGTCTGTCCGCAGACATATTCATAAATGTACATGGTCTCTCTTCAGACATGCTCATAAATGTATATAGTCTGTCCGCAGACATGCTCATAATAATTTGATAATAATGATGATTATGATTATGATGATAATGATGATGACGATGTTGTTGATGATGATGATGATGATGATGATTATGTAAACCTACATTAGTCTCATCATAATTACATATATATATATATATATATATATATATATATATATATATATATTATTATTATTATTATTATTATTATTATTATTATTATTATTATAGAAAAACGTACAAAGAAAACAGTATCACTAATGACTAAAATTATAAAGTCCTACCGTTAACAAAACGTTAAATTAAGTCGTCAGACCAAAAAGGTAACACCAAATGGGTAAAGAGGGATAAAAAAAAGAAACAAACAAAGCAAAAGCTGTGTTTGAAAGAAAAAAAAACCAAGACGAAAACCTTAACAAAAAAGAACTTGATACGAAAGTACGAAAGCAGAGCTCATTTTTAGATTTAGTTCGTATATATATATATATATATATATATATATATATGCATACACATGAATGTATACAGAAAGCGGATCAAAAAATGTACGTAAACACCTGTATATTCAAGCATTATCCAAAATATAAAATACATAAATTAATCCCAAACTAAAATAATATAGATAATAATTACATAATAAAAATACAATTTGACAACGTTTATTCACTTTTGTTTACTAGACATTAAATTACGTCACTTAGCATCATCCATAATTTACCTTGATTTTCAATTAAGTTCATGTATATCCATGTATATCCATTCAATTAAGTTCATGTATATCCATGTATATCCATTTCTTAAACTTTTACTTTGTTTATAAAAACTTGTTACAAAATAAAATCCTTAAATTTGGTTTGATAAAGTCTATCATAAAAGGAAACAGGCTTCTAAGATCAGATTTTCTTTTGCCTTTATTCACATTGTCTTTTTACAAATGTATATTTTTTGTTATAACTAGTTTTTTTGCACATATGGAGGGGGACTGCAAAAGGATTTTTATTTTTTATATGTTTGTATGCTCAGTACAATACGTTTTGTGTGCACGTCTTGGTCTTCTGATTATTGTATAGTTACATTTGAATCTATTGTACATATCTATATATGTGTGTGTGTGTGTGTGTGTGTATGTGTGTGTGTATATGTGTGTGTGTATGTGTGTGTGTATGTGTGTGTGTGTGTGTGTGTGTGTGTGTGTGTGTGTGTGTGTGAGCATCGAGATCGAACCTTATATGGAATTTCATACATAGAAATTAGTGTTAGTGTTAATTGCTAATACACACGCACATCCACACGCTTGTGTGTATAAAAGATATTACATAATCTAGTAGTTCATTTGAGAACTGAACTATTAAGCTATTTACAAAGATCATGTGTTTATAATGGTATGAACTTACATAGAACCAGTCAGATTTTCCGCAAGAATTGACAGCAAAGAAATGGTGTACAGTGTACCATGAAATCTTGGAATAGTTTATTATCATAGAGTTTAAACACTCGTGAATATATCTTCTCTCTCTCTCTCTGCAAATGTCACTGCTTTCGAACATAAATACACTTTTAGAAAATGTCAAAATGATGTATGTATATGCTTAAGTAATTCATCTTATTGGAACTGATGATAATTCTTCTTCTTCTATGTGCATTGTCCCTTTTTTGTCACTCTCCGCCGCTACCTTCTGTATGAGGTCTTGTAGTTTCCTTTCCGTGTCCGCAATCAGCACTGTATCATCTGAATACCTTATGTTGTTCAAGTTGTGGCCTCCAATAACAAATCCTGGCGTGTCATCTAGGGTCCTCAAAATATTCTCGCTGTTCAGGTTGAACAAATCCGGTGAAAAGACACATCCTTGTCATACGCCTCTTTCTGTCTTTGTAATTCTACTGAGATCGTTAACTGTCCGTACGCAGGCTGTTTGCAGCCAGTAGAGATTCTTGATTACTCTTATGTTTTTGCCGAAAATTTCGAGGCTGCCGAGCATCTCCATCAATTCTTTGCGTCGTATCTTATCGAATGCCTTCGTATAGTCTATGAAACGTAGGTACAAGTCTTTCTTCATTTGTATTGTCCTTTCAGAGAGCATCCTAATCATGAATATGGCGTTCCTTATTCCAGTGTCTTTGACGAACCCGCACTGTCCCTGCCCTATCTCTGGCTTGATTCTACTTCTCGCTCTATTCATCAGGATTCTGACAATCAGTTTTGTAATGTGGCTCATTAAGCTGATAGTTCTGTTTAGTTCACACTCGTTTGCACCTGGTTTCTTCGGCAGTGCTATAAATATCGACTTGCATAGGTCGTCTGGTATTATTCCACAGCTATAAATTTCGTTTATTATTTCGGTAATTTTTTCTATGTCATATTCTTCTAAGGCTATCAGCAGCTCTATCACTATGCCGTCTGGACCAGCTGCTTTGTTTCTATTCATTTTCGGCCATTGCAGCTTCCACTTCGGATTTTAGTATTTCCGGTCTATCCACCTCCTTGTGTATTCTCGGTTGTTCTCTCCTGTCGCAAAAAGATCCTTTATATATTCTTCCCATCACTGGAGTATTTCCTCTTTCTCCAATATGATTGTTCCATCCTTGGATTTTATGCATCCTGTTGAGGAGCAGGTTTTTTGTCCTGTTAGTTCTCTTATCTCTTTATGCATCTCTGCTTTATTGGTCCTGCTCAGTCTCTCTACTTCTGCGCATTTGTTGTTGAGCCATTCCACTTTGACTTGTCTGCATTTGTTCCTTATCTCCCTGTGAAGTTTCTTGTACTCTGCTCCGTGTCTTGGCGTTATCTTTTGTCTCCTTTGCATCATGTGGAGAATCTCTTCGGTCATCCACTCGTTTTTTCTTCTGCGTGTGATTACCTTTGGGGCTATGTTGTTCGCTGAGGTCACCATCGCTTCCTTTAGTGAATCCCATTTTGAGTGCCCTTTTCCAATTTGTTCTTCATATTTCTTTCTCACGCTGTTATTGTATTCTTTCTGAAGGGCGAGGTCATTCACAAGCATGTCGCATTGCAGTCTTGGTGATGCGCTGGGTTTCTTCAGTCTTCGGAGTTTCACCCTTAGTTTGCAGATAACTAGGACGTGGTCACTTCCGCAGTCGGCACCTAGTACAGCACGTAAAAACAACAATGTTTGAAACATACTTTTTTGTTAACAAATTTAACTGATTTCATAATGATTACAAATTAATTGCTGAATGAGCAAAACCTGTATCCATAGTTTCAGGTTGTTGTCATTAGCTATCACGTGTTGATGTATGTTAGTAGTAATATTAATGTTAATAGTAATATTATCCTTTCCCTCATGGGAAAACATTGGATATTCTTTGACTGAGCAACCAGTACAGCTGTTGATTGAAATATATAAAATCTTTCATTTAAAATGTTTTTAAAAAACAGGTTACTCAAATGTAATAATTGTTATTGCCCTTTCCAGTATTGATTGGAATTTTTCTTTCCAACATTTTATTTGAAGTAGTGGGGAATGTCAAAATCTTGATTAGGTCATTATTTTCTTTTCAAATTACATGTCGTATCCATTTTAATTGATGTTAATGTTGAAAGCCCTTAAATAATGAGGTTTCTGTTGTTTAGTACATTTTTTATTCTGTAGCGTATATGTACATAGTCTGCCCGCAGACATGCTCATAAACGTACATAGTATGTCCGCAGACATGCTCATAAACGTACATAGTCTTTCTGCAGACATGCTCATAAATGTTCAATGCACAATGTTCAAAGAAGGATAGTCTTTGTTCGGACGCACAGGTTTTACTCACTCAAAGCCATTTTAAAGCACTGAACTAATAAAGTTTTTGTATAAAGCTAAGTGTTTAGATATTTCTGAACGAAGTATGATATCCACATGAAAGTTTCGATTTGACGAGGCTGTTTAAAAATATGACGCGTGTTAATGCTGATATCTAGTTATAATATCCTCTTGTAGTTCTGTACTGATATTTATTCTGTATTATTTTACAGACAAAATGTGTCTTATGTGACAGAATGTTGTTTACCCTACACCACTTCTCTTTCATGATTCATACATTTAAAGAATACCACATTATACCTTCTTTAATAGAAATACTATTAAAATTAGTTATTCTTGCACACACAATATGGATATCATTAATTCGCACGACAGACATATTTTTAAAAATTTAGATATATCTAAAACTGGCATTTTACCATTTTACAATTATATGTTCATCAACAATTGTCCGGTGGAAAGCAAATGTAGGTTTACCCAAATAATTTACCAAGCCAACGTCTTCCCCATAAATAACAAAAATAATTATCAAGTTTACATTGGAATTTCAGCAGGAGAATTTAAACAACATTACTACTCCTATAAACTCTCCTTTTCCAACCCCAGTATAAAATTCCACACTTTCTTTTTCGACGATTTTGGAAAAGGAAGGGACTCAACCCAATAGTGAGTTAGAGATTAATAGATTCTGACTGCATCCCCAATAACCTTTACGAGAGATGCAATCTATGTTTAGTTGAAAAAATTTTAAATAATAAAATTTTCTGAGCAAATTTGCTTTTAAACTTAAGAAATTAATTCATAATCGATTATCGTCATAAATTTAATTTGTAAATTTAGATATAAACCCCCTAAATATAAACCTAGATTTATCTTTCCGTTAAATATTTGTTTTCTTTTTTCTTCTTGGTAATAGTATAATTAAATATAATAATAATATGTGATCCTTCTTAACCTTTATTTTTTTAGTTTAATTGTATTATTTTAGTGGCTCCATGAATTTTAAATTTAAATAATATAAAATGTATTTTCCCTAAAATAATTGATATATTTCCTCTCATTAGCCCTACACGACAGAATATTAATAATAATACCTCACGTTCTTTATATTGATTTTCACTCTAGTTCTAGGTTCTTTCATTGCGGTTCTATATTTTTATTTTGTTTTAAGTAAAAAATAACCCATTTGGTTTAGTATTAATGCACTCATAGTCTCAAGATTAATTTAATTTAATTTCCTAATAATGTTACTTATCCTAAACTATTTAGTTTGTAGTTTTACTCCTTATTATCAGCAATATAACTTGAAATTATATATATATATATATATATATATATATATATATATATATATTGTCATCCGCAGACAGATCTGTGACGCTGTATCACAGCTCATCACTACGGTTAGACTCCGATTGCTTTTTAACCCAGGATTGAAACCCGACCGAATTGTCGTCAGTCGGCGATACTATCTCAGGGCTACGGGCGTTCGGTAGAAGAAGGCAGACTTTTTTAACGCACATATTATCATTATAGGTGCCCAATAGGCAGAGTGCTCTTATTCATTTTACTGAATGAGCGAATGTCAGAGTACCTACTGTTTTTCAAAGTCTACCATTCTTCCAGAGTGCTCAATTAGGGTGTGAGAGCGTAATAGATAGATAGATAGATAGATAGATAGATAGATAGATAGATAGATAGATAGATAGATAGTAAATTTTCGTTTAGACATGTGTGATTAAATAAATTGTAAACATTGTGTCTGTTTATTTTTAATAAAATCCGTTTATACTCACGGATAAACTTTTGCGTATTATAAGTGAAAGATGTCAGAAATGAGCAGTAACGTTGACAGATGTTATTATCATTCATTTCTCAATGTACTCAACTACTTTCAATCTCCTTCCTAGATCATCTTCAGGGGTGTGAGTTATGGTAACAAAAAATAACCGCAAAAATTACTTAATAATAACATCTGTAAACGTTACAACTCATTACTGACATCTTTCAATTATAATATGCAAACGATTATATATATATATATATATATATTTTAATCATCCACATACAAGCCTGTTTTTCGCTGTATCACAGCTCATCAGTTTGGCTAAACACATCCTCTTGCTTTTGGCCGGGATCGAAACTCGACCAATTTAGTGTCAGTCGGAGTCGCTACTCCCTAAGCTATCGGCGCATGGAATCAGAGAAGGGAAATTTTAACGTCTTGTATATAAGCAGTGTATACAGACGCCAGTCACCGCGAGAACTCAATTCATTTCTAAAGAGTCACGCATATAGCAGAAGTGTATTCTGTTTTTAAAATTTTCTTCTCCAGAGAGCTCAATCGTAATGAGAGCATAATATATATATATATATATATATATATATATATATATATATATATATATATATTATCAAATAATTTATTTTTATTTGGTCGAATTTTAAACTTATTTATATCAGAAATATTACATAAGTATTGATGTCATCTTAGATTTATTTCTAATTTAACTGTCTATAATTAATCTAAATTTTAATATTTCATAAAATAGTTGTTTTTCTTCTCTTTAGCAATAAAATTTACTTATGCTATAGATTCATTTTTCGTTCTTTTATTCCTTTTTATTCTTGAAGTAAATTTTTAACGTAAATTATTTTGATATTAATATTACTAGGGGCCTGTTGTAGATTAAAACGGGAAATTTTTGAAAACAATTGAAAAACCCAGGCAAAGTTCGACACATTTCTTTTTATATACATTTTTAAAAAATTAATGTGTCTATTTCGACTTCCACCATCCTTTGCAACCTTTCTGTTTCGTCACTTAGCCAATTGGACACATTTTTTCCTTCCTCTTTCTTCTTTTCCGCCCCCCCCCCCCCATTTTATCCTTCTTTCTCTCCTTTTTTTCATTCTTCCTTTGCGTTTTCTTCTTGCTACCCTTACTTTCGTATGCTTCACACATACTCACACTGAAACAAATAATTGTATTTTACCATAATGATTATGATCATTGATGATGCACGTGTTTGTTTCACTCGTTGAAAAAGCCATAGGATCTTGGAAAATTTATGGTGGACTTTAAAATCAGTAGCTACTCATGCATCTACGCATCATTCATTCAATAATGAATTTGAATACTCACGGCTACTGGCGTGTCTTTACATTGTATATAGCACGCAAAAATACGATTTCCTCTACCGATCGCCCATAGCTCAGAGCTAGAATAACCGACTGATGTCAGTTCGGTCGGCTTTCAATCCTGGCTAGAAGCAATCTGATGTACTGACGAGCTGTAATTCAGCGAAACAGATGTCTGCGGATAACTACTGTAATATATATATATATATATATATATATATATATATATATATATATATATATATATATATATTCCATGCAAGGCAGTAAAGCCAGTAAATGATTGTTAGGCGTGGAAGAACAAGAAAACGATGTTGAGAACAATAGAAGAGTAATGAAGCAAACTGTTGATACTAGTTGACATTGCATTTTTTCTGAAGATCAAAATTTGCTAGAAAAGATGTACCTGCAAGAGAGTTCCACAAGTGACAAGTTCGAGAACAGTGAATTGATTAGACTTTGTCGCCAATTTATTATTGCGTTCAAATTCATAAATTATAGGTACCAAATTGAAGTGTTCATCCGAATGATTCCATGAAAGTATTGATAGAAAAGACGCAGAGAAGCTATATTACAATGGTCGAAAAGTGACTATAGCGGCTCAGGACGCACAATATTGCTGATTCTTCTCTGGATTTTACCAAGAATCTTTAAATATATAGCAGAAGCAAGAGACCAAAATGTGGCCTCATTATTCAAAGCATAAATGAATGGTAGACTTATAAATATGCAAGATAGATCCTGGAGATGACAATTGTCTAGCGCTAAACAATGGGCCGATTTTGTTAAAAGCAGACCTAGCAGTGGATTTAATATAGTCTTACCACTATATATATATATATATATATATATATATATATATATATATATACTAATACTAATACTAGTAATTGTTATACTATACTTTAGTTCGTCTTGAAAAACCCACCGAGGACAAACTCGGAGGGAAAAGGAGGGGAAGTAAAAAAAGAAACAAACGAAGTACATGAACAAAAATCAAATACTCGTAGGAAAGAAAAGAGCCAACAAACCTACCTAGGTTTGTTGTTGGCTCTTACTTAGATTTATTCTTTCTATATATATATATATATATATATATATATATTAAACGTAGTACATACTAGTTGGTTGACAGTTCACTAGTTGCAATGATTTACTTTAAGAGTGCTCTATACTTAGTAGGGAAATATATATGGTAATATTTTATTATAAGTTTATAATAAAAACACAGTTTACTACAACACAAGAGCCGTTGTGTTTCGGTACTATTTTATTGGCACCTCGACAGGCAGTAAGTAAACTGCCTGACGAGGTGCTAAGTTAGTTAGTTAGTTAGTTAGGTGATTGTTCAGCGTCCACTGTTATACAGAAGAATGATATTACATAGCATTTCAGTAGTTTCTTCTAACGAAAAAATGAAAGTGGGTGTATGTGAAAAGCTATGATCACCTCACCTACATCCATAGGGGAAATGTCAATAAAAATAATCACTTCTATCTTATTAGTTTTTTTTTTTTTCTATCACATGCCACACCGGTGAAACTTCCTTCCTTTTACTCACCTCTCTGATTATTACAATTTTCAAAACGTCAATTGCCATATTTTGTCTTCTCGAATTCTGTTAATCTTTTGTTCTTGCATCAATCCTCTCTATATTCAGTATTTTCTTTCACTTTCACTTTCACTCCTTGTAACTTGTATTTTCTTTCACTTTCACTCCTTGTAACTTCCTGCATACTAGTGTCATTTCCTATTTGCTTGGGGTGAAATGATTTTTTAAAAATTATATTCTTTCACTCTTGCTTTATATTTATTAATATCACTTTCTGCCATTAGCGTAATTATTTATGGTGATTGTTTTAATATTTCATTTTTATTCTATTCATTCTATGTTTGCTATTCACCAACAATATCTTTATTGAAACTTTGTGATATTAAAATATCCTTTATAACTTTACTTTTTTATGTTTTCATGTTTTATGGTGATTGTTTTAATGTTTAACTTTTATTCTATTCATTCTATGTTTGCTATTCATCAACAATACCTTTATCGAAACTTTGTGATATTAAAATATCTTTTATAACTTTACTTTTTTTATGTTTTCATGTTTTTTCATTGTCATAATCTTTATAAATAAATTGTCTAATATTTTCTATCGAATATATTACGGAATCAATATGGATACTTATACCTAAAATCAGAAAGTGATGATTGAAATTTTAAAGGAACATAATGAGGAAAGAGGTTTCGAAGAATCTAACACTCATAGAAGTCAAGAACAAAGTGACAAGAAATGATTAACTTACCTAACGAGCTTGTGTAAATGATTGACTGAATAGGAGTTAGAAGAGATAGCAAAAAGACAAAGCTTACTAAGGACTACAAAGAACAGGAAATTGTAGATAGTGATGATCACCAATGTCATAAAGGGACACAGCCAAGTTATTCTTTAGGCTAGTATATGCTGCATCTTAGGGCTTCTCAAGCAACGATTTGAATTTTCAAGATGTTATAGGGATTTACTAATCATAGCTTAGATGTGGTAAAAGGTTGAAAGTGTGGAGTACCCAGTAAGAATTTAACTCTTTTCTCAGTCGTAATTGATCTAGCGAGTCAAGCTTACTAACCTTATACCACGTCCAAGTGCCGAATATTTCAGAATTTGTAAATTGTTTGAATTTAGTTCAGAATGTTATAACTTTTAAGTAATATCATAAACTGAAATGATATCAATATGACAAGTTCATATTTATTTTGACTGATTTATTGTTATAATACCGGCTATAAGACTTTTTTTGCTTTTTTTAGTACGGTTGTACTGAAATATGTGCTAATTTAGTTTGCAATAATAGTAAATTAGTGATATTTCTTAAAGAGTATTTTTATTGACAAACAAAACATAGCTATTCTCGTTTATTTAAAAAATAGTTGCTATACAATTACTGTAAATGTTAGTAAAATATATCACGAGTAAAAAATATTCAAGAAGGATGCGGGTGAGTTAGTGAATGGTTCCATCTGAGAGGGGCCCATAATTTTGTTAGCCATTGGACTAAAAAAAGGTCATAACCAGTCCCTAGATACAGTACATAGACGAAATCAAATAATGATTTATTTTTTATTATGTATGACCAAAATGAACAATAAAAGTTTGGATACATTCTTAAATGATTCAATAGTAAACATAGAAAATGTAATTGTTAGCAAGGAAATAAAAAATAAAGAAAAAAACTAAAAATAGAAAGCAGAACCAAAGCAAAAACGATATAACAAAAATGAGCGATGAGAAACATGGTTGAACACAATATAACACATTCAATAAATCTTGTGGCTAATAAAACAACAACTTTTAGGCAAAATCCGACTTTATTCATCAACATAGTCTCCTTCTAGAGTGATACACTGATCCAACGCTTCTCTAACAATTCGGTGCTTTTTTATTTTATTTGGCCTCAAAATACGCCTCAGTTTAGAATATCGTTTCATTGGAGCCAAATCTCTTTCCTTAGAACATTCTATTGAGGTCTACAAACAGCAAGTAGTCACTGGAGACCATATCTAGAGAATAGGATGGATGCGTAAGCTATTCGAAGTGCAATTCATTGAGTTTTCACATCGTTGCAATCGAGTTGTGACACAGTGCGTCGGTGAAAGATCACTTTTTTCTTCGTTTGTGACCGTTTTTTGGCAATTTCTTTCTTCAAAAGCACAAATAATGTTACATAATATTCGCTATTGATAGTTCTTCCTTTCTCAATGTAATTGACAAACAAAATACCATGCGCATCCCAAAATACGGAGGTCAAAACCTTGCCTACCTATGTTTGCGTCTTTGGTCGCTTTGAACGACATTCACCTGCTTTGTCCATTCAGTTGATTATCGATTTGACTTCGAAGTGAAGTGGTGGATCCATACTTCATCCATTGTCACATATTTATGCAAAAACTCCTTCTTGTGTTGAAACAGTGGCAAACAATGCTCTGAATCGTCGACGCGTTGTTGTTTTTGATCGATTGTAAGCAAATGCGGAACCCACTTTGAACACAGCTTTCTCATTGACATATGTTCATTCAAAATGGTGAATACACTGCCTTCTGATAAGTTTAATTTCTCTGCTATCTCACGTAACTTCAATTTACGATCGGCCAAAATGAGTTTGTGGATTTTTTTGTTTTTTTTTTTGTTTTCCTGGACAACTGCCAGTTTTGAGTGACATGAGCGTTCAGTATCATTTGTGTCTCTACGATCGCGTTTAAAGTCGGCATACCACCTTTTAACAGTTGTTTCCGATGGAGCAGAGTCAGAATAACACTTATCAAGCCATTGCTTTGCTTGAGCAGTATTTTCCCATCAGAAAGCAATGCTTTATCAAAACACGAAATTCAGATTTTTCCATTGTTTTGAAAATGTGCAACAGTAGCTTCACTTAAATAACTGTAATTTGTAAAGTAATGATCCGATTGGGATCAACTTTTGTCATGTGTCATTTGAATGTTAGTATTCCATAAAAATTATATGGATTTTTTTATTAGTAGCACTATCTATATGTCAGGCTCGGGATTATTGCGTTATGTATTATAGCTTCTAAAAGTACACCAAGTCAGGAAAGTTGCAAGGTATGTATAGATCAAGCAGGACAACCTTTTTCGAGTAGTGGGGCCGTATGATCTATATGACACACCACAAATAACTACTAAAACGATTCAAGGTAATTTTTCCGAACAGGTCTCTTAGATATTTTCACTACTGATGACCATATATGTAAGCATTAAAGAAATGAGGTAAAAGTGTTTTATTAGAAAAAGTTTTTCTTTAATTAAAAAGTTGAAGACTTGGTGTAAGATTATAACTGATGTCAGTATGATTAAAATATGCCATTGTGTAATTTATTTCTAATTTATTTCATTTAAAAAATATTAGGTTGCCCCAAAAGTTCGTAAACACTTGCAAAATGGGTCTATCTGGTCCAGCACAATTGAGACAAGCGATGGGTTCAGAAAGGGCAAGAGACACCGTCGGTTCCAAAACAAGATCGATTCGGCAAGAAAGTCATGTTGTGCGTTTGGTGGAACTTTGAAAGAATCGTGCATTTTGAGTTGGTTCCGAATGGTCGTGCCATCAGTGTCGAACTTTACTGTCAACTGTCTACGAAAAGTTGAAGCAAAAGTACCCGGCTCTGATCAACCGAAAGCGCGCTTTGATGCAACAGGACAATGCCAAGCCACACACCGCCAGTAAGACCAAAGACAAGTTTGAAGAGCTGGAAGGCGTTGAGGTTCAGCCACATCCAGCCTACAGTCCTGACTGTGCTCCATCAGATTACGGCCGTTTCCGCTCAATGCAACACTTTCTTATAGGATTCCTATTCGACTCGTTCGATGAAGTCGAGGAAGCGTGTCAAGAATTCTTTGATTTGAAGCTGGATGAATGGTACTTTGACCAGATCCGAAAGTTTGCAGATCGATGGCAGAAAGTCTTGGAAAATGATGGTCTTTATTTTGAGCAATAATTTGTTGTTTTTGCGAGTAAAATTTCAATTTTTTGCAAATATTTTCTGGTAACCTTAGATTACTTGGCGAGTAAAATTTTAATTTTTTGCAAGTGTTTACGAACTTTTAGGACAACCTAATACGTGAATTTCTTCTCTAGAGAAAAAAAGAACTATAAAGAGTGCTTCCAGTTTCAAAAGCAAAAGATGTTTATACGTAAGTTTCTAAAGTTAAAATCGTCAGTAGTTTAAAATGATGAAAACGTTATTTTACCAGAGATTTACTTAAATTCACGAAACATATATAATCATTGTTTATGTGATTATGTATGTGTTTATGTATGAGAGAATCTGTAAGTGAACAAGTCAGAACGAAACAAAAAGTAATTTTTTTCATAGTAAGTCCCGCGACTATTTTACTACAGAAGGTCATATACCTAAGCATATACCTTATAACTGGAAGAAAATATTTAGTTTTTAGTTTTTTAGAGAAGAAAAAATTTACTATAATAAAATTATCCTTGATAACAGTGTAATTAACGCATGTCAACGTGTGTGATCTACTTCTAATTTATTCATTTGAAAATAAAAATGTAAATTAAAAGAAAAAGTTATTATGAATGTTTTTTGTTTCAAAAGCAAATGATTTTACAGGTATGATCTTCCTTAGTGAAAATCGCCAATGGTTAGAATGTTGAAAACGTTATTTTCACTGAAGATTTAACAAATTCAAGAAACGTTGTACTTAATCAATGTTTAAATCTGTAGTTTTGTAAGTGAGAGTCTATGAGTGAAGAGGTTAGAACGAAACAAAACAAAATTTTAAGAAACGTTATTTTCCATACGAAATTAGGCTTGTCATTCAGAAAGACCAAATGAACTGCACTGAGGTCGATACATGATACACGCTTGGGCGATCATGTCTCGAAAGTGACATGACTGACTGGGCAGAAGATTATCCCGCCGTAGGTTACCATTGCTTTCTGCGGTAGACTGGTTGCCAGCCAAAGCTATAGGACCCAATCTATCCTGTTATTTAACCCATAACTGGAGGGAAGAGACGGATTAATACCTTTCCTAAGGGTATTTGCTCGTAAGTGAATTCAAGGAATTCAACTGGAATTTGAACTCGGCTACCCGATTTCTTGTCCCGAGTCGATATCCACTGCACCACAACGCACATAATTAGTTAACATGAATTCCAAATAATTTTCAAATAACAAGTTTTTTCGACATTTTTTCTGTCGTTTGTTTAAAGAGATCAAGTAAGGAATATCTTAATGCTTTTTGTTACATATGTTATACAAATATTGTTACATATGTTATACAAATATTTTCCGCGTCATCCTATATTCGAATCTATATATATATATATATATATATATATATATATATATATATATATATATTCGAATCTATATATACCATTTGATATCTTGAAGCAGAAATAGGTATTTTATATTACTCTGAATATTATATTTATTATTGTATCGATTAGACACATATCATTTTATCACGGTTGCGAGTGCAGTAATACATTAATGTCATATGAATATTACAAGTATTGGACAGTGTGTGAGATTTGGGCAAAGTGGACATTAAGACGGATATATTATGCTTAAGGATATTTTTGAAATCATTGTTTTTCTACTTTTATACTCTTCCAAGGTTAATTTTTTCCGTTTTACATATTATTTGTAAAGAATTTGTTATGATACATATATGCATATTATGATACATATTATGATACATATTATGATACATATTATGGTACATATTATGATACATATTATGGTACATATTATGATACATATTATGGTACATATTATGGTACATATTATGGTACATATTATGGTACATATTATGATACATATTATGATACATATTATGGTACATATTATGATACATATTATGATACATATTATGGTACATATTATGATGCATATTATGATACATATATACATATTATTTGTAAAGGTTTGACTTCTTTTCCTAATCTGGTTGGCTACTAATTGAGCGGTGGAAATAAAACGCTTTGTCCAATGTTTGAGTTCAAAGTTTTTTGTCAACAAATGGGTGAAAGTATTCGATAAAAAAAAGAAAAAAAAACTTTTTAGGCTGTTTTCATATAAACAAAAATATACCTACGTTTAGAGATCTATGTATGATGTCATGGTTAGCGTGCTAGTCTGGTTAACTATAACTTTTATCCTCACTAAGTGGCCATACTTGTGGTTTTGTGCCAAGTTAAGAGAAACTTAATAAACAACTAGGGCACATCGTCAAATGCTAACGGTTAACAAGCTAATCTGGTTGAACATGATTTTGATCCTCTCTAGGTGCCTTTATATTTGATTTTGTGCCAAGTTTAACTTGATAGATAACTAAGGCTCCTCATGAGATAATGGCTAACAAGCTAGTCTTGTTGACCATTACCACTGAGTATTTAGGTCGTTCTTCACTTTGTGTCCATACTTTTGGCCTTGTGTTCGGTATCAATGCTGATGATACAAATATTTATTTCTGTTAGTTTGATCAGACATATGTGGTAAATTGGCACCGAATCTAAAAAATTACTAACATTCGGTTGTAAACTGGGGCAAAGAATGGCTTGTTAATTGTAAAGGTAGAAAGATGTCTCAGATGATTTTAATCGTCCGAGAGACATCTTTTTACCTTACAGAGGCATGGCTGCTGGTAACCTTTAGCAGAGTAGCGCCTTTTTGAACTAAGGAAATTAATATTGAGCATCAGGAAGAGACAACTGAAGTTCCTGGGACATGCAGTGAGGAGGAAAGGCTTGGAGAACCTGATACTAACAGGCCAGATAGAAAGAAAAAGAGAGAGGAAAGCAGCGGATAACATTTGAAGGGCCTGAGCAGGTAAATAACAGAATGGGGTTGCGAGATGTTACAGGAGAAAGCGTACTAAGAGCCTCTAGGGATAGGAAGACGTGCAAGGCAATGATCGCCTACGTCTTGAAAGGACAAGGCATATAGAAGAAGAAGAAGAAGAAGAAGAAGAAGAAGAAGAAGAAGAAGAAGAAGACTGAACTAAATCTGTTGCTAAAAAAGTTGGTTTTCTATGTCGTGCCAAACAATTTTTCTTACCCGAATCTATCTCCCATATTTATAATCTATCATTTTTCAATGCTTAGAATATCGCTGTCGCTTATGGTCTTGGAATTTAGGGATTCTTGATAAAATTCAAAGAAGAATCTGCAATATCATTGGTGCTGACTTGGCATTTCGGCCTCAGTCTCTTTTCCACCGCTGTAATGTATCTTCGCTATACTTTTTTCTCTAAATACTTTCATAGCATTTGTTCTGATAATCCATGATTATTTACGTTCTAACAGCACAGATTAATTGTAATAGTGAAATTATTTACGAATTTACGCGCAGTACTAGATTAGAGGCAAGGTCTGATCATTTTGGTTTTGAACCGATTAGATGTAATCATCAGTTCTATGTTAACAGTTTCTTCTTTCACACTTCTTGCTTGTGGAACTCTCTTCCGATTTCTTGCTTTCTACTCAACTTTGATCTTTATAAATTTAAATGCAATGTCAATTTATATCTTCTGTCTTAATTCCTGTACTTTTATTATTCTCTTTCCTTAATAATGTTTTTGTTCTTATATTCTTTCACGCCCAGTAGTCACCTGCATCATAGGGATGAAATAATGAAAATAAATTTCATTATATATCCTATATAATGATACATTATTTCAGTACATTTTATACATTGTTATATATTTGCTGTACAGCCTTTAATTATTTATTAATATTTCTATACTCATTTCTTTATTTTCTGTTTCACATTAATTTTCCTTTTGCTTTCAAACATAGTTTTTCTGTTGTATTTGATTAAATATCAAATTGACTGTAAGCTTCATCAGTTAACCTCAGCTGCAGTACACAGTTTTGTTGTCGATTTCATCATGTAAGAAGCAGACTGTCAAAATAATGTATGAAAGAAAATACGCCTGTATTTTCAGATTGTAGAAATGATGTATAGACTATTTTAACATATGCAAATGAAGTGCCAATTCATGCAAAAGGTTGCACATACAAACAGGTAAATACTAAATATACAAAGAAAAAAATCAAACAATACAATAGCAAACAAAAGAAGCTAAACACAACCAAAAACACATAATCACAATAGTTTGTTTCATATAAAATCGAACGTATCTACAGTCAATGTAAGTAGCCGTCTCTTAAAAAGGAAATAACATGTAGATGGGTTTAATAATCGATGCTTGACTAATAAGAAGCTACTTAAATCTATTCATGGGTTTTCTTCTGATATTCTTGATATAATAATTGTGTCCGAGGTTTTATCCATATAAAATAACGCTGAACAATATTGAAACATATTTCAACCACGTATAAACACAACAATGACGACAACTACTACGACAATAAAAATAAAGCCGATCAATGGTGAATTCTTACGTAATTGTCTCTTATGTCTTCATGAAGATAATCGATGCCTGGAAACAACAAAGAGAAATATATTTTTTGTTTGATATATCAGATGTGCAGGTACAGGTTAAAAGTATTTTAAGAAATAACAAAGATCGATAAAAATCAAATTTTCAATATAAGTATTAAAACACAATAACAGATTCAATTTATCGGTGGTAATAACATATTTATTGAAAATTAATATAATACAGATTTATATCCAATAAATGCAAAGCCAGCAAATAATATCCAATATACCATGCAAATAACAATCATTATCTCAATGTAATATGCTCAACAAGCTTCTAAGAAAAATATTTCTTCATTTTAGATTTTAGGTAAAAGATTTGATATAAGATTATATCAAATAGTAAATCAGGCAAACGGAAAATAATTGGTTATCAATGACTTAATCGAAAATTTGTTAACAATGTTTATTTATTATGTCAAAAAAATTTGTTAAGTACAGTAATTAAGGTCTAATTCAAAATACGATTAAAAAAGAAAAGGTCGTTTATAACTTTAATTCTAGACAATTTCTCGTGTATTTGATTAAAAATAAAGCGTTTTATGTGTGTTTATATTTTGTTTATATTTTGTTTTTGTGTGTTTTTATTTTTTATTTTGTTTCTCATTCTCGATGCTACGACTATGTAACAGAATATGGAACAAGATTAATAGCTACATATAAATAAAAAAAAGAAGCTAAAAAAAGAAAGATTTTCAGCTGAATAGAAATTATTTTATCCAAATGTAATTCTTGCCACATTTCTATTGGGGTTGTTATTTAAGATATTTCTGATTAACAGTTCTTAATCACTGTAATCAATGTGAGATTGTCTACAAATATACCCTGCAGCAATACACCAACAATCTTTTTTGTTTTCTTTTAACAATTGCAATTTTTTTTTCCGGGAAGTCATAACAATCGACAAATCTATTGGTTTTAATGTAGTGCAGTGGATATCGACTCAGAACGACAAATCAGGGTGCCGAGTTCGAATTCCAGTTGAATTTCTTGCATTCAATTACACACAAATACCCGTGGAAAAGGTATTAATCTGTCTCTGCCCTCCAGTTATGGGCTAAATAACAGGACTGATTGGGTTCTATAGTCTTGGCTGGCAACCAGTCTACCGCAGAAAGCAATGACACACTACTGCAGGATAATCTTCTGCCCAGTCAGTCATGTCTATTTCGAGACATGATCACCCAATGGCACTTAACTAACTGACTTATTTAAAAAATCTGATGGCCATTTCACGTTGAAATACCGATTCTCGTTCCATTAGAATGGGAAGAAAGTTGAGCCTAATCAATAGTCAGATGGATGGTCACTAGAGAATACCAGGTGCTGTAAGCTAAAAGAAGACATCGATATGGGGAAGTGCTTCTAAACTGACTTTCAGAAGACCTATCGAGATTTCGGCGAATAAGTAGTTTGTGGTAAAAAAAAAAATTAGTTAATTAATAGAACTTCATTATGGAAATATTCTTCTTCTTTCTTCTTTGGTGACGTAGGCGATCACAGCTTTCCACAACTTCCTGATCCTTGTAGTTCTTAATAAGCTGTCTTTCTGTTATTTCTCCTGATTCCTGTTCTGCCATCCACTTACTTAAGCTCACTAAGTATGTCATGCGTTGTCTTACACTATCCCTCCTACACACTATTAGCCCCATTATTTCCCTAAAAACATCAACTGCCTGTTTCTGATATTAATTATTATTTTTCTCTTTGTTTCCACTCTTTCTTTACTTCGCCATTGCATCCTGCACTAGAAACATATTTTTGTTGCTTCCTCTTTATCGGGTAAGATTGTCCAACACTCACTGCTATACAGGAAGAAACATCACATTTTCTATTTTGATAACTGATCTGGAAAAAGATTTGTCCTTAAATATATGTTCATCGAAAGAGTTTGAAGTGAATTTACAGATAAAAATATAAAAAAATAAAAAATAACAAACAAAAGATGCTACAAAACTATGGTGGGGGGATAACTGCAAAGTTCTTAGCCCGATCAGCAAAGAAGTGACCCAGAGCCATGAAACATTTATGCAATGCCATATACTTAATATTTTAAAAAATTCTTTAAAACTTTCATAACATTGATATTTGATCATTAAAGTCTTGTTTTTGGATTCTTTTGAATCATTGAGAACATCAATCCTTTTCGAACTACCTTTGAACAAGAAACAGTCAATAATCATATTCCCTCTTTCTATTTACCTTCCCCTATGTATCCCCAAGCGCAATAGTGGCAGTGGAATGCCTTGCTTGGGGTGAAACGATTAAAAAAAAAAATTCAGCAAAAACTCTGAAGTGAATAGTCTATACAAGTGTTTTTCATCTAGCATTCCACGGAATCCTAGTTTTACAAGAGGTCTTTAGATGATTTTGTTTTTTAATCGTATCACCCCGAGCAAGGCGATACCGCCACTGATGTACAGGGGGCTACGTAAGAGTGACAAGATTGGAGAAGAGAAAGCCGGAAACCACATCCAAAGCAGGCAACAAGGGATGAGCCTCTTCATCTGTTCAATAGACATGGGTGGAGTGTGAAACGGGCGATAGTTTAGTCTATCTACTCCAATTGAAAAAAAAAATGAATGACAAGATAGGAAAAAGAAAACCGGAAACCACATCCTAAACAGGGAACAAGGGATGAGCCTCTTCACCTGTTCAATAGACGTGGGTGGAGTGTGAACAGGGCGATAGTTTAGTCTACCTACTCCAATTGAAAAAAAAATGAAAAGGAGTGAAAAGATTGGAAAAAAGAAAACCGGAAACCACATCCTAAGCAGGAAACAAGGGATGAGCCTCTTCACCTGTTCAATAGACATCGGGTGTTGCGCGAGAAACAGTAATAAATAAGCTAATGTATTTTAAAGTAATTTTTGTTAAAATTCATATTCGCAATTTTACTTTACACGTATGGCATATTGTTGGAAAATTCTTGGCTATTATAATAAAGGATGTAACCTTTTCAGTTTATAGTATTATAAACAAATTAAATTAAAAAAAAACCTTTATAGTATTATAACCAAATTAAGTAAAAACATGACCAACACATCTAAGTTGAAAGCTTCCCAAATTATAATAATCATATGGAATGTATTTAGCAATGTCTGTATGTCGATTTTATATAATTTTTATGAAGGGGTTCCCTTATTCAAGGGTAAAAAGGTTGAGAAACACTGCTCTATACAGACAAAAAGCTAATTTTTTAAAGCATGCATCACACTTCGAACCTCAAGAGGAAAATGTTTCTTAGTGAATGCCACAAGCTCGAACATTCACAGCTAGGACTTGCCAAGTTTTTTTTTCAAACTTTGATAAAAAAAAACAACTTCCACACAGATAGCTATCATTTTGTGGAACAAACACCCGAGAGAATGCTTCCATGACAATTTCAAGTCCAGTGTCAACCGATATCTATCCTACCTTCCACCTCTCTTAAAATGTTATGCTGAAACACAACTATTCCTCAGGCAATGAAATATCCCTCCTATATTAATGAGAGTTAAAGGGAGTTAACGGAAGAAGTACTTGAGAAGTTCTTAGGAGTTCTTAGAAGTTCTAGAGAGTTCTTTAGAGTTCTATTGGAGTTCAGTATAATAACTAGTTAATTCCAGTTTTGGACATAGTTAGACTAAGGCAGTTGATATTAGTCGGCATTTAGCCGATTACTAAGGAGTCAGCTTTCAGTTAAAGATAACCAAGTTCCTAACATTTTGGGTACGTTAAGTCGATCAGCAACCGAGAAAGCACGATTATAACCTTCAGTGCGAAAACTACCCCACAACAAAATCTCACTCAGTAATTATCTATCTTGAATGTCCTGTGGACTTTGTATTAGGTGAGCTATCAATATAAAAAAACAACAGGGTGGTTTGTCTTGCATTTTTAATGCCTTCTTTAGAAGGCAAATGTGTTATTTAGCATTTAAGTTTTGGTCCTACCTGCTTATTTTTAGGTATTTAACTTCTTCAGTTGTCGAAAACACAGCTGCCGCTACTTCATTGACTGTTGTTTGCTTTCCGAGTCATAATGGTGTGACCATGTTTCATATAAACAATGTAGTTCTCCAAACTGTTGTTTGCTTTCCGAGTCATAATGGTGTGACCATGTTTCATATAAACAATGTAGTTCTCCAAACTGTTGTTTACTTTCCGAGTCATAATGGTGTGACCATGTTTCATATAAACAATGTAGTTCTCCAAACTAAATTATAATAATAAATATAAAACTGTCCACAAAATATCATTTCTCGTCATCAATCAAACATTTTAGCCCTCCCTTGAATGACAGCTTCTGCATACCCGACTAATCATGAATTATAAATCCAACATATTTATTGATAATCGCTAATGACTCAGCTTTTCTTTCGACTAAGATTCGTCGATCAACCAAAATTAAATAAAAATATGACCAGCAATTCTAAATTGAAAGCCTCCCAGACTATGTTGTGCCATCCGTCTCAAAATAGTCTGGTCGAAACTTTGCATATCACCAACTGTTTGCATCACACACTTACGAATTTCAGGTTTGAATTTTTTTGGGTGGTGGGTGCGGGGTTATCTTCTCCGTTTTTACGGGTTTGTCATTGCTTCATATATATATATATATATATATATATATATATATCTGTATGTATGTATGTCCTTTATAAAAATCCTCAATTTTATCCGATTTTCACCAAACTTCACACAGATATTCTTTAGGTTTCCGGTCAGGTCATGGGCTACTTATTTGTTCCGCTTTTTTCCCGATATCGGAAATCAATACCCCGATATCCGATCAGGTCTGATCAAGATCAGGATTTCAGCCATTTTATCATGGTTCTTGCTGCAGAATTTGCTCTAACCTGGTAAAATTATAGTTTTTAGTCTCAAACATTAGTAGATCTTCTCAGATGACTCATTTTCTCTGATATCGGAAATCGATACCTCGATATTCTATTGAATCTGATCAAAAACCGATATTCAGCCATCAATTCTCCAATTTTACTCCTGATGGGTACGATAAGTTTTCATGGACTTACTTAGGTTAGTTTATCCTTGGATGACTTGGAAATTGGATATTGGAAATTGATACCCTGATAACATATTACTGAATCAGAGGCATTAAACTACAGTAAATTGTAAGCATATTAAAGAATTAACCTTACAATCCTGCTAGAATTATAAAATCCAGCAGTTATAAACTTTTACAGTATTAATCTTACTATCTGAATAATTTACTTTAACTATATGATCATTCTTCTTTTTATTTTATTTTATTTTATCTTTATTTTTATTTTATTTTATCTTTATTTTTATTTTATTTTATCTTTATTTTGTATTACAAATTGCGATTTATTTTCTGCTTAACATTTAATTTATTTTTTCCTTTCATTTTTTAATTTTATCTTTATTTTTATTTTATTTTATTTTATCTTTTAATTTTTTAATTTTAATTTACTTTTTAAATTTCAGTTTTTAAGTTTAATTCTTATTTATTTTTTATAAAAAATTATTTTACTTCTCCAACTTATATTAGCGCTAATGAAATTATATCTTCGTGTTGTGTTTTTAAATGTCCTCAGATTTGCGTTTTATGAATAATTCTTAACTTTTTTGTGAGTGACTGCATCATTTTTTTAATTACTAAAGGATTTAGTTTTAAACAATGTAACGAACGTCTATATCTATTCGCAATTCACTTCCGGACAAAGTTTGAAGTTTCTGTTTCTTTGCCGTTTCTTTTGCCCCCCCCCCCCACACACACACACACTTTCTTCCCTCTGTGCATTTCCTTACTTTTCCTCTTTGGTAAGCCCAGACGTCGTGTGACCGATATCTATATCTGTATCTGTCTATGATTTACTTCCTGCCTAAATTTGAAATTTCTCTCTTAACCGTTTCCATTGGCTCTTTCCTCTCGGTTCTTTCTCTCGTGTTTTTCTCTTTGCTTTTTGTTTCCTCTTTCCTCTTTCTTTTCTGTTTTTTATTTCTATTTTTGCTTTCTCATATTTTCTATCCTCTTTCTTTTTTTCCCTTTTTTTAATACACTCTTACCTGGTACAAAATGATTTCCAAAACTAAAAGTGAGATTTTTTCAAAAATAACATTTAATACCATCATTATTAACTACCTGATAAGACATTGTTCTTTCAATATTGAAACAAAATGTATAGTTTCGTAGTATATTTTAGTATGTACAGGTTCTAAAGTATAATTTATAATAAACATTCATTGCTCTATTTTTATATTGAGCACTGAATTAAATTTATGTTTCGAATGTTGCAATTATTTTCTTCGTTCCTTATTCATTTACTTTATATATATATATATATATATATGATAGAAAAAATAAAAAAAAATGAACAAATAGCATCAATTATTGCATTAATACACATGACACATGTCTGACCAATAAGAACTAACCACAAAATCATAACATACCAGTATTCTGCCTCTAATATTTTTCCTTTCTTTTTTTTAGTCCCTGAAGAAGCTTTAATAAAAGTGGAACATGTCCAAATTTATTTTAAGCAATACTTGTATTTTAGAGAAAAACTAAAAGACAAAACCAATGGTTTCATTTTTTCTTTTTTATTTAAATTTCGTGGCTGATTATTTACCTTTACATCGTTATATTAGTGTGCGTTTTGTATTTATTTACATAAGAAGCTTTTGAAAAATAGATGGTAAAAAATGTACGTTGAGGTTCAGTTGATATAAGCGCGGAACGAGAAATCAGGTAAGCCGAGTTCGAATTCCAGTTGAATTTGGTGCATTCACTTAAGCGCAAATACCCTTGGGAAAGGTATTAATCCGTCTCTTCCCTACAGCTATGGATTAAATAACAGATGAGATTGGGTTCTATAGCCTTGATTGACAACCTGTCTACGGCAGGAAGTAATGGCAAGCTACCGCGGAAAATTTCTTCTGCCATGTCTTTCGAGACATGATTGCCCAAGCTTATATCACGTATGGCACTTAACTGACTGTCTGAAGGTAAAAATATATTAATTGCCCATTTTTAAGGCAAAATAGAGATTGACAGTGTAGTTTGATTTGTTATTATTTCTTAGATTAATATTTATCCAAACGTTTTAAAATGTCTGAAGAAAAACGCAATATCCAAAAGATTTTTCCACTAATATTGGAGCATCTCTTGCTGATACCTCTCTTGGATTTACAGGTTATGCGCCTTTTAAAGCCAAGATTTGATTTTAAAGACATTATAATTGATAATTCAAAAATAAATAGAATGCTAAAATGAAAGTAATGACACATGAAAAACACACTGAAGATATTAAGAAGCTTATCTTTTAGGGGTTGATGGCAAGTATTATAAAGAAACTTTGTTGTAAACAAGTTATAGGAGAAAATGACATTTAATTAAAAAAAATGGAGCCAATGAATTGAGGGTGGAAAATGTTTGATTCAAGGACTAGCTCTAATTACATGTGCCACTAGTGTTGTTCCAACAGAAGCTTTTGGTGTTTTGGGAGAATTTTGTAGCATAGACAGCTTTAAGGTTGTTCTTCTTGAGAACGCAAATACAAATACTGTATGCAAGACAGGCCTTGTATCTGCCCTGGAAAAGAAGCTCTATGGAAAATTAGATATAATTGACTATTCATTACACCAGCATGAGCAAAGATTCAGAGCTCTTTTTAAATATATTGATGATAAATCAAGAAACGCAACAGCTTTTACATGCTCACTAGATATATTGTTTGAGATGGACTATCATGTTTTGGTACTAGTAAAATTTATGAAAATCAGTTGCTCTGTTGATAATACAATTATAATTAAATAATCTATTCCAAAATTTAATTTGTGAAGCTGCAACCAGTGAAAGATTTTGAGAATGTAAAATTCAAGAATCTCTAATAAATAATACAAAATTGGAGGTATCTGATTTTTCTGCAGATTCTAGGAGTGTTGAAAGAACAGTTAGATTAAGATCTGAAGCTTCTCATGTTGTTTATGGTTTTGAAGCAAGACATAGACACATTCTTACAAAAACCTTATACCATCGATTATGATCTCGCTTTGTTTCTAAAGGCGCTTACACTGAAAAAATTGATGATGTGTTTATATAAATATTTGAATTCAATTAATTTTATGTGAGATAAAATTCATTTATTAAGATAACGAACTTTTTTGCTTTACTGTTGAAAAAAATAACATTTTAAATAAAATATTGCTAAAATGAATGGCTTTTTAAATGCATTTTCAATGTCGATATTTTATTGCATTTCCTTAAAAGGAGTTTAAAGCTAGGAATCTAAAATTTAGTGAGAGTTTTTATTTCATTAAGTTCCAACCATCTAAACTTTCCCAAAGTTAATTAAGAAAAAAGGGTAAAATTGACCTGCCCTATATTATTGTATATTTGGGCAGTAACCTTTCTTTTAAGCATGTTTCGTTGAAAACGACCGAGAAGGAAGATTTTATTATTTTCATATGTAATTTTTCTAGTATTCTAACATGTTTCTATTTTGCTGGTGATAAAGAATGTAAAATGTTCCATAATTATTTTTCTCAAGCGCTTTCAGCCATTTCTATGGCCATTCTAAAGGGTGTTATGCTTCCGCTGTCATTTTATTTTCATGTCCTGACTATAACTTAATATATTTTATGTTGTCTTTGAAAAGGAGCGTTCTTTTAAAGCTCAAATGTGCCGCGCACGACTCTAACTTGCGTGAGTATCTTTCTGTCTTAAAAGCGTTAAATGTTAAAAACGACCGACAGGGATGATTTTATTAATTTTTTATTTAAGTTTTCCAGTGTTCTTACATGATTCTATTTTGCTGGAGGTAAGGAGTGGAAAAATAATTTTCGATTTTTCAAGCGCTTTATTGCTGCCCAAATATATATATATATGTGTGTGTGTGTGTGTGTGTGTGTGTGTGTGTGTGTGTGTGTGTGTGTTAATAAAATGGTTCTAAACAACCGACAATTTGATATTATTTGTTTGAACATTATTTTTGATCGATACTCGTATTTAAGTAGATATTCTGTTTATAATCAAACAGTATATATGTTTATTTCTACCGGCCTGGTTATTTACGATAAATTTTTATTACGAAAATAAGTGTCATTCCGTAACGTTGTATGTTTACATTTGTTGCCATTACGATACTTTTCAGTGCAGATATGGTTATTGCGTAAATCAAAAATTGTGTTATATAAGCTTGATTTGACTTCATTTAGACTGTTGCTCATTCGTGGTCGAGAGATCTAAGACGAGCAAGATCAATTGGCGGCTTCACCTATGTTGATAGGGGTCGCTGGTTTGTAATCCTGCTGAATGACATTTATATGTGTAAATACATGCGTGCATTAATATTCACTGATTAGAATTATTTATTTTCAAGTACCAGAGAAAATCATATGTGTGAAAAAATTGCAGTATGAGCTCTGGTAAAAATGGGTTTCTCGACATCAGTCCCAAAAATTCAGTTGTTCTTAAGGACATATGGCCTAGTGGATATTGACGTTGGTTAGTTCCTGTGACTTGACACAAAGATTTGTGAGTTCCATATCAGGATACAGCGATGGTCAACAAGTAACTTGCAGGATTAGAGGGAGATAACTCATGATTTCCAATCGAGGATTTACGCAGTGAATGAGGATGATATATCCCAGTGATTGTAATAAAGGGTTCGGTTCGAAATTCCTAGGAACTGAAGAAGGCCGGAGCGTACAACGTCGTACAAATGGAAACAAAGATGAGTACAATAATCCAAATAATGTAAATATTGTCATGCAGTAACGATGTGAAAAAGTTATCAGTGTCTTTAAGAGGTTTCTATTTTGCTTTCAATTTTTAGTTTTTAAAAGAAAGATTACTGGAGAAATTTGATATGCGTAAAGATGTGAATTCCAGTGAGTTTTTACATTAAATTTCACCTAATAAAAGGCACGATAGCCACTCAATGTAGAGGGCTATAGTTAATATATTTGTTATGGATATGTGATATGAATATAGAAGTAGAAAGTAGGAAGGGAAGAGGTGGAAGAAAGAAGGATAGATAACAATAGACTATTTATTTAAAAATTGTTCGGAGAAAGCTGTATATGATTTTCATCAGATAGAAGTAGAGAGCAGAGAGCACAAACCCAGTTGTGGTTCCGCCGAAGGGTAGATCCACGACTGGGGAAAAATAGACAGACATTTTTTGGCCCGGCTATATGGCCGGGAATACCCACTATAAAATGACCATGTGTCACATCTGGCCTTGCGTGGGAAGGCTAGTAAATACAGATAGAAGTAGAGAAAAGGCAGTCTAAAGGAAACTTTATTTTTATGGAGGAACTGGGATGGAGATGTGGAGATAGCATAAGAGTCTGAAATAATTGCACTAAAAAATGGGAATCACCTGAACATTTGGTATAGAAATAGCGGCCGAGTAACGAGAAAATTGCAATGTAGCATTAGTGGAAAAGAAGATGTAGAATAGAGAATAGATCTTACTACGCAAAATAGTATAAAAGGTGTAGAGTATAGAATAGATCTTACTACGCATTAACAGTATAAAAGGTGTTGAGCAGAGAATAGATCTTACTACGCAAAACAGTATAAAAGATGTAGAGTAGAGAATAGATCTTACTACGCAAAACAGTATAAAAGATGGAAGTTCTCGTTCTGTGTTTAAATGAGATCGGATGGAACTAGTGTGAGAAAGGTGCAATGTCAATCTTCTTGTCAATTGTGTGGTGGTGCAGCCAATGTAATTGTTTACGGATTTCGATAGTGGAGGAAATCAGTTCTTCAAAGAACTTATAAATTCGTAAACGACACTGGTTCTCTGCAGTTTAGATTTTGCAGGTGAATTATTATTATTGACAACGAGGTTGGCAATTTTGAGTTTTTTTATGATATAATTAATTTAATTTTTTCTGCTTTAATTGGTCGGTGTTGCATAATTTCGGATTATATTATGAAGAGAAAATTCGTCTTGTCTGTAGTTATTGTGCATTTGATTTTTGTAAAAAATATTAATGTTGTTTTCGTTCACCTGTTTGTCGTTGCCATTGGTTGCGTTACGAAGAAAAGGTTTGATGCGATAATCAAGTGAATAATTTGGAAGGCCGTTGTTGACAAGCATTTGTTTTTAAATTGTGTATAGTTCTTTGAGGAAAAGCGGTTGGGAAAATAAATTCTTGTACGCTCTCGTGAGTATTTTTTTTAATAACGCCAATTTTTTATTGAAAAGGACATTGACTAATAAATTTAAGGTGGCAAGAACTTTTGCTGGTGAGTTTTTATATTCTGAAGTTATGAAAGTATTATTACTAAAATCTACAAGAAATTGGAGTTTGCTAAAACTGATATGTGAAGTTAAGAACAGATTTTTTTTCAAAAGTAGTTTTATGATCGATTTTGTTTTTGTCGTCAACTAAAAGGAAAATATCATCAACGTATCGAACATATATATTTTTGGTTTAGTAATTTTTAAAAACAATGTTTTCAACGTGGGACAGATAATAACACCAATTGTTTGCGTGTAAATATTGCCATGCTGAACGTAAAAAGATAATTTAGTGGTGAAGGCAGGTAAATGTTTTTAAGAAATTTAAAATTGATAGATGGGATGGGATTGAATCACGCTTATATACAGAGGTAATTATTATGTCAAAAGTTTCAGCAACAGGTGCATTAGTAAAAAGATAATTTAGTGGTGAAGGCAGGTAAATGTTTTTAAGAAATTTAAAATTGATAGATGGGATGGGATTGAATCACGCTTATATACAGAGGTAATTATTATGTCAATAGTTTCAGCAACAGGTGCATTAGTAAAAAGATAATTTAGTGGTGAAGGCAGGTAAATGTTTTTAAGAAATTTAAAATTGATGCTTATATGCAGAGGTAATTATTATGTCAATAGTTTCAGCAACAGGTGCATTAGTAAAAAGATAATTTAGTGGTGAAGGCAGGTAAATGTTTTTAAAAAATTTACAATAGATAGATGGGATGGGATTGAATCACGCTTATATACAGAGGTAATTATTATGTCAATAGTTTCAGCAACAGGTGCATTAGTAAAAAGATAATTTAGTGGTGAAGACAGGTAAATGTTTTTAAGAATTTAAAATTGATGCTTATATACAGAGGTAATTATTATGTCAAAAGTTTCAGCAACAGGTGCATTTGTAAAAAGATAATTTAGTGGTGAAGGCAGGTAAATGTTTTAAGAAATTTACAATTGATAGATGGGATGGGATTGAATCACGCTTATATACAGAGGTAATTATTATGTCAATGGTTTCAGCAACAGGTGCATTAGTAAAAAGATAATTTAGTGGTGAAGGCAGGTAAATGTTTTTAAGAAATTTAAAATTGATGCTTATATACAGAGGTAATTATTATGACAATAGTTTCAGCAACAGGTGCATTAGTAAAAAGATAATTTAGTGGTGAAGGCAGGTAAATGTTTTTAAGAAATTTAAAATTGATGCTTATATACAGAGGTAATTATTATGTCAATAGTTTCAGCAACAGGTGCATTAGTAAAAAGATAATTTAGTGGTGAAGACAGGTAAATGTTTTTAAGAATTTAAAATTGATGCTTATATACAGAGGTAATTATTATGTCAAAAGTTTCAGCAACAGGTGCATTTGTAAAAAGATAATTTAGTGGTGAAGGCAGGTAAATGTTTTAAGAAATTTACAATTGATAGATGGGATGGGATTGAATCACGCTTATATACAGAGGTAATTATTATGTCAATGGTTTCAGCAACAGGTGCATTAGTAAAAAGATAATTTAGTGGTGAAGGCAGGTAAATGTTTTTAAGAAATTTAAAATTGATGCTTATATACAGAGGTAATTATTATGTCAATAGTTTCAGCAACAGGTGCATTAGTAAAAAGATAATTTAGTGGTGAAGGCAGGTAAATGTTTTAAGAAATTTAAAATTGATAGATGGGATGGGATTGAATCACGCTTATATACAGAGGTAATTATTATGTCAATAGTTTCAGCAACAGGTGCATTAGTAAAAAGATAATTTAGTGGTGAAGGCAGGTAAATGTTTTTAAGAAATTTAAAATTGATAGATGGGATGGGATTGAATCACGCTTATATACAGAGGTAATTATTATGTCAATAGTTTCAGCAACAGGTGCATTAGTAAAAAGATAATTTAGTGGTGAAGGCAGGTAAATGTTTTAAGAAATTTAAAATTGATAGATGGGATGGGATTGAATCACGCTTATATACAGAGGTAATTATTATGTCAATAGTTTCAGCAACAGGTGCATTAGTAAAAAGATAATTTAGTGGTGAAGGCAGGTAAATGTTTTTAAGAAATTTAAAATAGATAGATGGGATGGGATTGAATCAAGATTATATACAGAGATAATTATTATGTCAAAAGTTTCAGCAAAAGGTGCATTAGTAAAAAGATAATTTAGTGGTGAAGGCAGGTAAATGTTTTTAAGAAATTTAAAATTGATGCTTATATGCAGAGGTAATTATTATGTCAATAGTTTCAGCAACAGGTGCATTAGTAAAAAGATAATTTAGTGGTGAAGGCAGGTAAATGTTTTTAAGAAATTTAAAATTGATAGATGGGATGGGATTGAATCACGCTTATATACAGAGGTAATTATTATGTCAAAAGTTTCAGCAACAGGTGCATTAGTAAAAAGATAATTTAGTGGTGAAGGCAGGTAAATGTTTTTAAAAAATTTACAATAGATAGATGGGATGGGATTGAATCACGCTTATATACAGAGGTAATTATTATGTCAAAAGTTTCAGCAACAGGTGCATTAGTAAAAAGATAATTTAGTGCTGAAGGCAGGAAAATGTTTTTAAAAAATTTAAAATTGATAGATGGGATGGGATGAATACGCTTATGCTAGAGGTAATTGTATATTAGTTTCAGCAACGATTGCATTAGTAAAAGATAATTTAGTGGTGACAGGTAAATGTTTTAGAAATTTAAAGGTGATAGATGGGATGGGATTGAATCACGCTTATATACAGAGTAGTATTATGTCAAAAGTTTCGCTGCTGGTGCGACCGTAAAAGATAATTTAGTGGTGAAGGCAGGTAAATGTTTTTAAGAAATTTAAAATTGACGATGGATGGGATTGAATCACGCTTATATACAGAATTAATTATTATGTCAAAAGTTTCCATGGCAAGGTGCATTAGTAAAAGATAATTTAGTGGTGAAGGCGGAGTAAATGTTTTAAGAAATTTAAATTGAAACGATGGGATGGGATTAGAAACACCTTATATACAGGGGTATTATTCATATTAACGATTTCAACAACAGGTGCATTAGTAAAAGATAATTTAGTGGTGAAGGCAGGTAAATGTTTTTTAAGAAATTTAAAATTCAGTAGATGGATTAGTTGAATCGCTTATATACAGAGGTAATTATTATGTCGAAAGTTTCAGCAACAGGTGCATTGGTAAAAGATAATTTAGTAGGTAGAAGAGCGAAATTAAATGTTTTTAAAGGTAAAATTGATAGATGGATGGTTGAATCACGCTTATATACAGAGGTAATTATTATATTAAAGGTTCAGCAACAGGTGCAGTAGTAAAAAAAGATAAATTTAGTGGTGAAGAGGCAGGTAAATGTTTTTAAAATTTACAATAGATAGATGGGATGGGATTGAATCACGCTTATATGCAAGTAATTATTGTGTCAAAAGTTCAACAACAGGTCGTAGTAAAGATAATTGATGGTGAAGGCAGGTAAATGTTTTAAAATTTACAATAGATAGATGGGATGAGTTGAATAAACATATTGAAATCAATTATTATGTCAAAAGTTTTAACAGGTGCATTAGTAAAAGATAGTAGTGGTGAAGGCGGAGGTAATGTTTTTAAAAAAATTTACAATGGTAAATTGGGATGGGATTGAATAAAGCACTTTTAGAAGTGATTATTATGTCAAAAGTTTCAGCAACAGATTACATTAGTAAAAAAGATAATTTAGTGGTGAAGGCGAATTAAATGTTTTTAAATTAAAATTGATAGATGGGATGGGATTGAATCACGCTTATACAGAGGTAATTATTATATTAATGGATTTCAGCAACAGGTGCATTAGTAAAAGATGAATTTAGTGGTGAAGGCGGTAAATGTTTTAGAGAATTTAAAATTGATGAATGGGACTTAGGATGAATCATATATACAGAGGTAATTATTATAATAATAGTTTCAGCAACAGATGCCATTAGTAAAAAAGATAATTTAATTATTGAAGGCAGTGAAAATGTTTAAGAAATTTAAAATTGATAGATGGGATGGGATTGGATAACCATATGCAAGTGATGGCCTATATATTGGTTCAACAACAATTATTCGTAAAGATAATTTAGTGGTGAAGGCAGGTAAATGTTTTTAAAAATTTAAAATTGATAGATGGATGATTGAATCATATATGGGGTAATTATTATGTCAATAGTTTCAACCCAACAGTTACGTAAAAGATATCATTTAGTGGTAGAAACTGAGTATCTTTAAATTAAAATTGATGAATGGGATGGGATTGAATCACGCTTATACAGAAGTATTAATAATAGTTTCAGCAACAGGTATTAGTAAAGATAATTTAAGTGGTGAAGGCGAATTAAATGTTTTTAAAATTTAAAATTGATAGATGAGGATGGGATTGAATCACGCTTATACGAAATTAATTATTATGTCAATAGTTTCAGCAACAGGTGCATTAGTAAAAGATAATTTAATTAAAGGTAAAGACAGGTAATCATTTTAAGAAATTTAAAATTGATGCTTATATTACAGAAGGTAATTATTATGTCAAAGTTTCAGCAACAGGTGCATTAGTAAAAGATGATTTACTTGAAGTGAAGGCAGGTAAATGTTTAAGAAATTTAAAATTGATAGATGGATCGATTAAATCACTTATAAAGTGATGCCAATAATAATTTCATATGGTATGTCAAAATAATTCGTGATGAAGGCGGTAATGTTTACATTCAAGAATTGATGGATGGGATTGAATCACGCTTATACAGAGGTAATTATTATGATAATGGTTTTTTCAGCAACAGGTGCATTAAGTAAAAGACCAAATTTAGTGGTGAAGGCAGGTAGCTCTTTAAGAAATTTAAAATTCTGATAGATGGGATGGGATTGGTCACGCTTATATTACAGAGGTAGTGTATTATGTCAATAGTTTCAGCAACAGGTGCATTAGTAAAAGATAATTTAGTGGTGAAGGCAGGTAAATATTTAAAAAATTTCAAGTGGTAGATGGGATATAGGTTGAATCATATATACAGAGGTAATTATTATGTCAGCAGTTTCGCTGTAGGTGGTCGTAAAGATATTTATGATGAGTGAAGGCAGGTAAATGTTTAAGAAATTTAAAATTGATAGATGGGTCTAGAGTTGAATCACATCGCTTATATACAGAGGTAATTATTATGTTAATAGTTCATTAACAGGTGCATTAGTAAAAGATAATTTAGTGGTGAAGGCAGGTAAATGTTTAAAAAATTTAAAATTGATGCTTATATACAGAGGTAATTATTCATGTTCAAAAGTTTCAGCAACAGGTGCATTAGTAAAAGAATGGTAAGTGGTGAAGGCGAATTAAATGTTTTAAAAAATTTACAATAGATAGATAGGATTGAATCACGCTGCCTTTAGAAGTAATTATTATGTCAAAGTTTCAACAACAGATTTAGTAAAAGATAATTTAGTGAGTGAAGGCAGGTAAATGTTTTTAAAGAATTTACAAATAGATAGATGGAATGGGATGAATCCATACCTCAAGTGGTATTATGTCATCGTTCATATGAGTGCATTAATAAAAGATAATTTAGTCGTGGTAGAACAAATGTTTAAGAAATTTAAAATTGATAGATGGGATGGGATTGAATCGCTTATATTCAGAGGTAATTATTATGTCAATAGTTTCAGCAACAGGTGCATTAGTAAAAAGATAATTTAGTGGTGAAGACAGGTAAATGTTTTTAAGAAATTTAAAATTGATAGATGGGATGGGATTGAATCACGCTTATATACAGAGGTAATTATTATGTCAATAGTTTCAGCAACAGGTGCATTAGTAAGTAGATTTTCGACATCAAGCGACGCTAGGGTGCCATTACTTGGTGCAGCAGATCTAAACAATTGAAGGAATTCATAGATTGACACTTAATACTATAATTAGTAAAAAGCTATGAAGTGATAATATAAAGAATTTTGATAACTGATATACAGCTGTTGGAATCTGAAAAATTATAGGTCGTAAGGGGTATCCAAATTTATGTATTTTAACATTACCGTATAAGTATCCAGGTTGATAACAGCCAATAATTTTGTTGATTTTGTACAAATCATATAATTGCTCCGATTCTGCTTATATCAGCCTATAAAAGGAAAGAGTTTAATGGTGATTACGAAGGTAGGACAGCTCGAAAAACTCACTCTGATCGTTCTGATAAGAAATGTATCCTCGGATTTTTTTTTTTGATAGCCCTAGACTCAATACTGAGGCCTACAGCAAGCACATTGAGAAGATCCACAGAGTCCAGAGGCTGGATGCTGAAAAAACTATGTCAGGCTACAGGACACTGCACCATAGCATGCAAGCAGGAGACAATTTCTGCGACTCCATCACTCCTTACATCTGGCTCTCTAACTCTACAGATTTCACCCCCTTTTATTATTATGTGTGGGAAGCAGTTGAGCAAGGGACCAACAAAACTTCTTGTAACTGAGAGCAAAGATTTTGGAGGCATTCGCCAACTTAAACATCGTCCAGAAGATTCCAAAGTTATCTGGAGGCCGTGGTTGAGAGAGAGAATGAGAGATAGATGACAAAGTGGCAAAGAGTTTTCGTGTCACGCGTTTCTTTCTTTAGGCTATCGTCGGACTAAAGTTGTTACGTTAGTGTGCCTACACATGCATACGAATGAAGGATCCTGAAAAGTTTAAATTAATCTTGTCTTTTTTTTTTTTAAATATATAGTCTAGAGTTGACTTGTAATATTTTTCTTTGTGTTTCCGTCCCTTGAGGTGCAGTGAATATCGACTCGGAACGACAAATCGGGGAGCCGAGTTCGAATTCCAGTTGAATCCCTTGCATTCACTTACGCACAAATACCCTTGGGAAAGGTATTAATCTGTCTCTTCATTCCAGTTATGGGTTAAATAATAGGACAGACTGGGTTCTATAGCCTTGGTCGGCAACCAGTCTACCGCAGAAAGCAATGGCAACCTACTGCGGGATAATCAGTCAGTCATGTCCCGAAACTGACATGATCAGCCAAGCATGTATCACGTATGGCACTCAATTGACTGACTTGTTATTAGATATTCCACACTGTGATAATAGGAATGCTGAAATGTAAGATCCTGGGCGTAAATTTGCTGTGGATGACCTTGTGATCAAGGTACTCACTGCTGTACCTTCGAAACAACATATTAGGCGCATCCATCTCCTTCGGAATCCTCTGCACTGTCCCCAGATTGACACCCAAACACACTGAAATGTTCGTATTGAGGCTTCCGGTGCGAATGCTAAGAAGTATAGCAGCATGCAGTTTCTAAATGTCACGGTGTTCTTTTTTCTCACAGACGGTGCCCAAATGATCCGGTGCTGTCGACAAAATCAAAAACCCACATGCGCAAAATTAAAAATATAAAATGGTGCCAATTTACCCAACACATCCTGTATATGTTGAGAGAGTGTTTTGAAGTTTTGTTTCTTTCTCACCTGCACCAATAGTTGTCATTTTAGTCACGGTGAAAACAAGATTAATTTTCAAGTCAATCAGGACATTATCATTTTTATAATTTACACAACACAATGTTCAAAAGTATAAAAAAAAAGGTTTACTACTACTTCTCCCACATAATTTCTTCTCACCCACCCCTAATCTAAATGGGCCTGTTTGATTGGCTAAGACGATTTTTCTTGACCAATCAGTGGACACCAGATTTTGGTGGGCTCAATGCAAAAATCCTTCTATCTTCTTCATTTTTCAAATGTTCTAGCAATGAACAATAGGTAGGAAATTTTCTCTCCTTATTTGAGGCTACTTTGAACATTCTAAGAGCCATCTAATTTATTTGGACGTTAAAGAACATTTCATAGCTGGACTTCTAAAACCGCAAATACAACTAATTTTGCAAGGACTTTTCTTCTCTGTTATTGCCATAATAATGACTTGTTTCTTTATCTCTGTCTTGTGTCTTTTGCATTTCCTTTTTTTCAGCAATTCCAACTAAATTCACCTTAAATTTTCTCTTTCCCTTCATTCGTGTCTGAGTGACAGAGGCATAGTAATTATTCATTTTTGCCTGAAGAAAAATTGAAACGATTTTAATTACTGAGAAATCTGTGAAATACGTCCAAGTGTACGAATTATTTAATAAAGCAGTATATTAGAAAAAAATATGGAAGACAGAAAGTGCATATACATAATGTAATTAATAAACGAATAGGTGAATGTATTACGTTTTAGAATGATCGACAGATTCAATAAAGTGTCAATGATTATTGTTAGCGGGTCAAGATTAGCTTGCAAATGAATAGAGGGAGAAAATAAAACTACAGACGATAAACAAAAAATTAGAGAAATATATATATATATATATAGAGAGAGAGAGAGAGGACGCATAAATAAATGCATGAAGGGGTAACTGAGAGAGTGAGGGAATAAGTAGAAATATAACAGAGAGAAAGGGAACAAGTGTGAGTGAGAGTGAACATACAACGATTGTGTAAGTTAAAGGCTGCGCCTATCGATTTTGTTCGATAGCTTTATACTGACTAGGAGCGAGGCACCAGGATGAATCGCATTACGCTGCCAACCTCAACATCCTTAGAACACACACTTTTCGTTATCGATTTTTTCCGTTCACAACTCTCCAAGCAAAAACACAGTCAACGCATTCGCCACTCACCATTTGTTTTTGCTTTTCAATGGAACTTTCAGAATCGGAGAAGCTGCTGCAGAGTTTATAAATATAGAAGCAAATGTCTATAAAGATATATGTGTACATATATATTACTTTCTTTCTTTCTTCAATTCTATCTTCTTTTCTCTCTCCACCCTCTGAAATAAAGTTTTCGTTTATACATGCAAGTGCATCTCTTCCTAGTTGTCTGTTCTTTTTTATTCTGATAGATCTATCTATCTAAGTCTGTTCATATCTATCTATTTGTGTGTGTGCTATTGTGTGTGTGTGTGTGGGGGTGTTTTATTTATGTGTGTTCACTATGTTTAGCTTAGTTTTGGTGCAAGGCCACTAGCATAGGGTACCGAGTGAAAAACAAAAACATTACTCAATAACAGCTGCCTGCAGGTCGAGCTTGATAAATACTACATCATGCTAATACACCTGATGTGTACGCGAATGTATATTCTCTGGTTTTCCACTTGGATGAAATTTTACAAACGCCTAAGCGCATAGATAGATAGATAGATAGATAGATAGATAGATAGATAGATAGATAGATAGATAGATAGATAGATAGATAGATAGATAGATAGATCATCTTAAAATTCATGGTTAATTTCGCTATACGAATATAATTTTCAGCTTTAATATTTTTGCAATTGTTTCTTTCTGTTTTATTATCTAATGTAAATTTAACACTTTTAGCTTTGTCTAGCAAAGAATCATAGTCACAGAATTCTCATGAGACTCGAACTTCCAGCAAGTATTAAACTACTCTGTCACACTCACGTACTAACCATAATGCGTCAATACAGTTCCCATTGATAACGTATTTGTTGCATACTAAGCATAGTCATGTCATAGACTGATTTAATTGAACATTCTCACTATATATATTACAGCACAAGATCTTCATGTTGTATTACATAACAACTCCAAAAATTGACCAATCGAATATATTCGCTTTGCTTTCCTGTTACAACAAAAACAATTTTATTTCTAGGCTTTTTTTTCACGCTCTAGTATGACCCACAATTTTCAAATTGACAGATTATTTGCTATTTCAAAAAACATTCTACTTTATTATTGTTATTTCTAACAGATCGAAATGATAAAACATCTGTCTATTTATCATATACACAGAATATATATATACATATTGTGAGCCAGTATATATATAAATATATATATATATAAATATATATATAAAAAAAATATATATATGTATGTATGTATGCATGTATATATGTATGTATATATGACAAAAGAACAAATAAGGAACGCATCTCAGTCTAACATGTTTTACTTTTATTAAAGCTTCTTTAGCGACCGAGAGAAAGACAACAAAGGGACATAGAATCCTGCTATATTGTGATTTCGGATTAATTTTTATTGGTCATTGTCTCGTGTATAAATAATAATATGTGTATGAGCGTGGATTATTTTGCATGATTAAGTGTATGATAGTGTATGTGCATATTTGTATAGCAACGCTTTTCTGTTTAGGTGTATGTTGGACGTTATATATATATATATATATATATATATATTCCATTTGTAAACGAGTTATTACTACAATATAATTGTATTGAATACTTTTTAATACCAATGTGTACTGGTCTAATTTTATTATGACCAAAAACTTAATAAATCAATCAATCAATCAATATATATATATATATATATATATATATATATATATATATATATCCATCCGCGTCTACACAGTAAATGTTCATATTTAAGTACGAACATTTCTTTACAAACCCTTTGCTCACAAATAGAAATAAAATTGTCTCTTAAATAATGTAAAATCATAAACTTTGAAATTCGCACATAATTTGAAATACTTCCATACATTCTAAATTTAGGTTAGGTATAGTTATTATATCCAATATTTTAGTTCAATATTTGATGCATTAATTAAAATAAAACTCCATTAAGCTTGACCAACATCAAATTGTGATATATTTCAGGAAACTATACACACAATATATTTTTTTTTTTTTTTTTTTTAATCATATCACCCCGAGCAAGGCGGTAATGCCACTGATGCGCAAGGGGCTACGTAAGGGTAAAAAGAACGGAAAAGAGAAAGCCGGAAACCGCATCCTAAACAGGAAACAAGGGATGAGCCTCTTCACCTGTTCAATAGATGTGGGTGGAGTGTGAACCGGGCGATAGTTTAGTCTATCTACTCCAATTGAAAAAAAAAAATAAATAAATAAAATAAAATAAAAGAAAAGAGTGAAAAGATTGGAAAAGAGAAAACCGGGAACCGCATCCTAATCAGGAAACAAGGGATGAGCCTCTTCACCTGTTCAATAGATGTGGGTGGAGTGTGAACCGGGCGATAGTTTAGTCTATCTACTCCAATTGAAAAAAAAAAAATAAATAAATAAATAAAATAAAATAATAAAGGAAAAGAGTGAAAAGATTGGAAAAGAGAAAACCTTGGGAACCGCATCCTAAACAGGAAACAAGGGATGAGCCTCTTCACCTGTTCAATAGATGTGGGTGGAGTGTGAACCGGGCGATAGTTTAGTCTATCTACTCCAATTGAAAAAAAAAAATAAATAAATAAATAAAATAAAATAATAAAAGAAAAGAGTGAAAAGATTGGAAAAGAGAAAACCGGGAACCGCATCCTAAACAGGAAACAAGGGATGAGCCTCTTCACCTGTTCAATAGATGTGGGTGGAGTGTGAACCGGGCGATAGTTTAGTCTATCTACTCCAATTGAAAAAAATAAAATAAAATAATAAAGGAAAAGAGTGAAAAGATTGGAAAAGAGAAAACCGGGAACCGCATCCTAAACAGGAAACAAGGGATGAGCCTCTTCACCTGTTCAATAGATGTGGGTGGAGTGTGAACCGGGCGATAGTTTAGTCTATCTACTCCAATTGAAAAAAAAAAATAAATAAATAAAATAATAAAGGAAAAGAGTGAAAAGATTGGAAAAGAGAAAACCGGGAACCGCATCCTAAACAGGAAACAAGGGATGAGCCTCTTCACCTGTTCAATAGATGTGGGTGGAGTGTGAACCGGGCGATAGTTTAGTCTATCTACTCCAATTGAAAAAGAAAAAAAAAAATAAAATAAAATAAGGAAAAGAGTGAAAAGATTGGAAAAGAGAATAAAGACCGAAAAAGAGAGAGATGAACCGGGAACCCCTTCCTAAACAAGAAACAAGGCGATCACCTCTACTCCTGTCCATAAGAAGGGGATGGAGTGTAAGACCGGGCGATAGAAGGTACTATCTACTCCAATTAAAAAAAAAAAAAAGAATAAATGTGTGACTGAAGTTAACTAAGTTTTAACTTAGTAAAAGTCAAACCTAAATTTGATAATTAAGAACAATTTACACAAAAGTTAGACAGAAAAGATAAGAACCGAAATAAAATAAAATAAAAATACAAATCAAAATACAAATCAAAATGAATAAATAGTTAATACAAAAAATAAGATCACACTGGCTAAATCACCAAGTTTCAGGCTGGCTGACAGAAAAAGTTTATAGAAATTTCAAAATTTTTCTTTCATTTTGTTTTTTCTATACAGTTCTGGAGAGATTAAGTTACCTTAAAAGCAGTAACAGACAGTAGTGTGATGGGGGGGGGGGGGAATCACCTCAAGCCATGTGTCCAGTTAGCAGGGGAGTGACAGAGAACAATAAAAAAAAAAAAAACATGGCCGGTCTTAGAATTCCTAATATTAACCAAAACCCTAATATACCAAACCTTAAATTTGATAATTAAGAACAATTTACACAAAAGTTAGACAGAAAAGATAAGAACTGAAATAAAATAAAATAAAAATACAAATCAAAATACAAATCAAAATGAATAAATAGTTAATACAAAAAAATAAGATCACACTGGCTAAACTCACCAAGTTTCAGGCTGGCTGACAGAAAAAAGTTTGTGAAAATTTCAAAATTTTCTTCATTTTGTTTTTTCTATACAGTTCTGGAGAGATTAAGCGCCTTAAGTAAGCAGTAACAGACAGTAGTGTGATGGGGGGAATCACCTCCAAGCCATGTGTCCAGTTAGCAGGGGAGGACAGAGAACAATAAAAAAAAAAAAAACATGGCCGGTCTTAGAATTCCTACATATAACCAAAACCCTAATATACCAAACCTAAATTTGATAATTAAGCATCAATTACACAAAAGTTAGACAGAAAAGATAAGAACCGAAATAAAATAAAATAAAAAATACAAATCAAAATACAAATCAAAATGAATAAATAGTTAATACAAAAAATAAGATCACACTGGCTAAACTCACCAAGTTTCAGGCTGGCTGACAGGAAAGTTTAGAAAATTTCAAAATTTTTCATTTTGTTTTTTTCTATACAGTTCTGGAGAGATTAAGTTACCTTAAGTAAAGGTGCAACAGACAGTAGTGTGATGGGGGGGAATCACCTCCAAGCCATGTGTCCAGTTAGCAGGGGAGTGACAGAGAACAATAAAAAAAAAAAAAAAACATGGCCGGTCTTAGAATTTCCACATATAACCAAAACCCTAATATACCAAACCTAAATTTGATAATTAAGAACAATTTACACAAAAGTTAGACAGAAAAGATAAGAACCGAAATAAAATAAAATAAAAAAAATACAAATCAAAAATACAAATCAAAATGAATAAATAGTTATCATTGAAAATAAGATCACACTTACAACCACCAAGTTTCAGGCTGGCTGACAGAAAAAGTTTAGAAAATTTCAAAAATTTTCTTCATTTTGTTTTTCTATACAGTTCTGGAGAGATTACTACCTTACAGTAAGCAGTAACAGACAGTAGTGTGATGGGGGGAATCACCTCCAAGCCATGTGTCCAGTTAGCAGGGGAGTGACAGAGAACAATAAAAAAAAAAAAAAAAAAAAAACATGGCCGGTCTTAGAATTCCTACATATAACCAAAACCCTAATATACCAAACCTAAATTTGATAATTAAGAACAATTTACACAAAAGTTAGACAGAAAAGATAAGAACCGAAATAAAATAAAATAAAAAATACAAATCAAAATACAAATCAAAATGAATAAATAGTTAATACAAAAAATAAGATCACACTGGCTAACTCACCAAGTTTCAGGCTGGCTGACAGAAAAGTTTAGAAAATTTCAAAATTTTCTTCATTTTGTTTTTTCTATACAGTTCTGGAGAGATTAAGTTACCTTAAGTAAGCAGTAACAGACAGTAGTGTGATGGGGGGGAATCACCTCCAAGCCATGTGTCCAGTTAGCAGGGGAGTGACAGAGAATAAAAAAAAAAAAAAAAAAAAAAAAACATGGCCGGTCTTAGAATTCCTACATATAACCAAAACCCTAATATACCAAACCTAAATTTGATAATTAAGAACAATTTACACAAAAGTTAGACAGAAAAGATAAGAACCGAAATAAAATAAAATAAAAAATACAAATCAAAATACAAATCAAAATGAATAAATAGTTAATACAAAAAATAAGATCACACTGGCTAAACTCACCAAGTTTCAGGCTGGCTGACAGAAAAAAGTTAAGAAAATTTCAAAAATTTTCTTCATTTTGTTTTTTCTATACAGTTCTGGAGAGATTAAGTTACCTTAAGTAAGCAGTAACAGACAGTAGTGTGATGGGGGGGGGAATCACCTCCAAGCCATGTGTCCAGTTAGCAGGGGAATGACAGAGAACAATAAAAAAAAAAAAAAAAAAAAAAAAAAAAAAAAAAAACATGGCCGGTCTTAGAATTCCTACATATAACCAAAACCCTAATATACCAAACCTAAATTTGATAATTAAGAACAATTTATATATATATATATATATATATATATATATATTTGTGTGTGTGTGTGTGTGTGTGTGTGTGTGTGTGTGTGTGTGTGTGTGTGGATGTATAAAAGCACACATATTTGTATATACGCACCTGTGTGTGCATTATCAATAACAATGAAAGAAGTTACCAAAAATGTACATTCTGTATACTGGCATAACTGATTGAATAGAATAGACGGACACACACATCGTTGTGCATCCCTGTGTGTACATATGTATGCTAAGGTGTGTGTAACAGTGCATATATTTTGGTGTAATCGCGTGTGCACTTTCCTTTCTTAGATAGATAGATAGATAGATAGATAGATAGATAGATAGATAGATAGATAGATAGATAGATAGATAGTGATGAACATAGATAGATAGATAGATAGATAGATAGATAGATAGATAGATAGATAGTGATGAACAGACATAGATAGATAGATAGATAGATAGATAGATAGATAGATAGATAGATAGATAGATAGATAGATAGATAGATATTCAATGTCCTTTTATATATAGGTGAAGGATAAAAGTATGTATATTATCAAAACGTATTTGCACGATTTGCCATCAAAATTGTTTTACCGTTTACGAACAATTGGTAAAATTATCTCTATACTTGAATGTCGACATTAAATATTTTCTTATAATTTATACTGTATCGATGGCCATATCTATGTATCTACATGCATGTATATGTGAATGTATGAGATGGTACTGTGGAATCTGTGTTAGGTACATTTTTTGCGTGAGTATTTACATCCAGGTAACTAAGCCCAAGTTGCAACACTTGTTTATAAATGTATTTTATTACACCACGCTCAAAGGTTATAAATGGACTAACCTCTTTTCTCTATAGTGATATGTTGTATTAATGAATGCAAAACTAGTTTTAGCAATGTGTATATATTGACATATGCGCTTGTAGTTTAACTTCGCATTCATGCCCTCATATAATTGGATGGCGTAATAGTTAGTAAAGTTATCTCACTAGAACAATTATCCCTGAGTAATGGGTTTGACCCTCACTGGGTGTCTCATATTTTCAGCCTTGTGCCCCATACAAACTACGTTTAGAAAGCCACCATACACACATATAATTGTTTCTGTCTTTCGAGTGCATATGTTTACTGGTAGGGGCACGTGCATGCAAAGATTTCTTCTTCTTTTTTTTTTTTCTCTCCCCAAATTCCCGACTATTGCTTCGTGCGCACGTAACGGTTAAATTTTATGAGTCTTTCAGACTGCTTCTCCGCCCTCGACAAACCCTATGACTGCGTCACGTGCTTTTGAACGTGACGCTTCACGCTGACGTCATAGACCGGAATCGAACGAACGATTACTGTACTTGGCTGTCATTGCCGAGAAATCGATACCTTCACACATTGAAAGTGAAATAAGATATACTGCAGTTCAGTTATTGATTTTAATATAAGATCAATGTGTTCTCCGTGTAGCGTTCTTTCTCAGTTTGTCTTTCTTTCTTTTTTTATTTTTTTTCGTTTTTTTATCTCTACCCTATTTTATTTTTTCTATTTTTATATATTCGTCTTTATTTTTCTTACTTCACCCGACTCTTTCCTTAGTATCAGCCTTTCAACCAAACCCCTCTCTCTCCCTCTTTCTCATTCCTCATTATCACTGCTATTGTTACAGCGACTATCATTACTTTTGTGATTATTTTGTTATTTTCACTTTATTATCCTTACTTTTCATGAATTTCATTGTTTCTTTCTTTATTTATTTCTTGTTCTCGTTTTCATTTACTATCTACCCTTTGAAAAGTCACTTCATTTTCAAATCGTTTCTACATTGACTTTTCCCAGATGTATGTCTTATCAAAGCCTAAGTTTCGCGCGAAAATGACATACGCATGCGCATATAATATAGGTTATTAGTGCGCTTTCAGTATTGGCCATATCCTTCTTTTAGCTCTTAATCCTTAAAGATTTCCTTGCTTTCACATAGGCAATCTTAGATTATATAAATGCATAATTTCATTGTATTCTTTTTTGTATAGATAAACAAATAAACAATATTTTTACTCATTGAAATATCCTGTATAATAACGCGTTACTTATAAATGAACATATGTTCAGTAGTAAACTTATATCTTACAAATAGATATTTAATTGGAAACCACTTCAATATTATTTCACCGCTTCATTAATGAGATACTACTCAAAACTTGTGAAAGAGGTTAGCGGATTGAGATAGATAGATAGATAGATAGATAGATAGATAGATAGATAGATAGATAGATAGATAGATAGATAGATAATGAACAGCCTGTGATAGATAGATAGATAGATAGATAGATAGATAGATAGATAGATAGATATGAACAGACTGAAATAGATAGATAGATAGATAGATAGATAGATAGATAGATAGATAGATAGATATGAACAGACTGAAATAGATAGATAGATAGATAGATAGATAGATAGATAGATAGATAGATAGATAGATAGATAGATAGATAGATATGAAAAGATTGAGATAGAAAGGTAGATATGAACATATGGAGAAGAGAAGATTGATTCATAGGTAAAAAGAAATATATATATAATTATTTTAATATGCCGTTTTTTATCATAATTTTATCAGACGAGTACACAGTTATATTAAAAAGTGTTCAATACACTTACATTGTAGAACTTTTGAATATTTTTCATTTCTACGTTTTTGGTGTCTTCAGGTGATTTATAATAACTGATTTTACCGTTTTTTTTTCTTTAAAACGCTCACGTAACAGGGATTTTTTATGAACACGCAATTTTCAAAGTTATGAGAATTAGAACATTTCCATCTACGATTGTATGATCCTAATAGGTATTTGTTGGTATGGTTCCACTTGGTCATAATTTCTTTCATTTAGTAATTTATTTTTGTTTGGCTGTAATAACTAACTTTTCTTCCTGGCACGGTCTACATATTTTGCCACCCTTGTAATACAATATTCTTCAAGGAATTTGTAATATAAAAGAAGTTATGTATAAAGCAAACATATTTGAGCTCAACCAAAGACACTTTTAAGACAAAATGAAATAAAATAACCGCAAGTCTACATTCAAACTATAAAATTTAAAAACATGTACAAAATTAGTTAGCATGGAAATCGAAATTAGAATATGAAAAAAACACAGACATAACGTAGAGTATAATAAAAACAGACAAGCCGTACAACTTTGTTGGCATGATGCTCTCTCCTCCTACTCCTCCTCCTACTCCTAAAAGCCATAATAACAATTATTATTATTATTATTATTATTATTATTATTATTATTATTATGTCATTTTTCATCATATTTCGATTTCTGCTTTGGTCTCACTACCAACCATGTCTGCGGGGAGATCTAAGGCAGATCGTGGCGTGTTGTTATGGCCCCATTTCATGTTTTTCTATCTTCCCTATCATCCTCAGCATTACATAGATAAAGTTTTCCTTAGTGTGTGGGCTGTAATTAATAAGACATTTTTTTGTATATCTCTTAAGCTGGGGTTTCCAGGGATTCTTTCAATGTGTTGTTTTGTTCCATTTTTTATCATTCCAAGTGCACCTACTATCACTGGCACAACTCTTGTCTTCAATTTCCACATTTTTTCTATTTCAATTTCCAGGTCCTTATATTTTGACAGTTTTTCAAATTCCTTGGTTGTTATGTTACAATCCGCTGGACAAGCCATATCAATTAATAGACAAGTTTTCTCTTTCTGGTTTTTAACAATAATGTATTATTATTATGTGATGTATGTATTTGTTATGCTCTTATCAGACTGGGTGTCACAATGGGTATATTGAGTTTTTAATATTTGTACCCCGATATAATTCTGTTGGCATGCTGCTCCCTCTCTCTCTCTCTCTCTCTCTCTCTCTCTCTCTCTCTCTCTCTCTCTCTCTCTCTTAATAATAATAACTAGCGGAACACGTGGAATTTCCAAGGAAGGATAATTATGATTTCCTGGAAAAAATTTACTTTGTCATACTACAAATGATAGTAACGTCTTCAAACATAAAGGTATTGGATAATAAAATAACGATAACATAGAGTGTAATTTTTATTAAAATATCTGTAAAAGTAATCTCCATAGAAGCTACTTTACTGTAATCTGATAGTATATTAGCGGCGTATGCACAGACCACAACCAAAATGCTGTACGCTATTTTGTGAGAGATTTTGAAAGAGAATTTTTTTATTACTGAAAAATTATGGCTCCTGTGTCTATTGTAAACAGAAAAAGACCGACTGAGTAATGGCCAAGGGTATAGAGGCCAGAAATTTTGTTATTAGGTCGCGGGACACCACAACAAACCTACCTATTTTTACTTTATTGTACAGTACACACACATATATACACAATTACTGCTACAACCACCAGCTTATATTAAGCTGCTACTGATACGGTAAGGCTATAGGCTCTCTCCTCCTACTCTCTGACTCTTTACTACCCTTCCGTTTGGCAAAGGTAAAAGAAAGGCTAAGGAGAGTAGCGTTGAAAAAGAGAGAGGGAAAGGAAAAGCTCGTATAGAGAGTATGTAGCGTAACGAACGGAGGAACTAAGTAACTAACTAAGAAAGGAACAAGCAGATTTATTATTATGTGATGTATTTATTTGTTATATTCTTACCGGAAAGGGTATCATGTTGATATGTTGCTCTCTCAACAACAACAACAACAACAACAACAATAATAATAATAATAATAATAATAATAATAAAAGTGAACTATCAGTACTGGATGAACTGAGTAGAGGAATAAATGTAAGAACTAGGAAAAGCAGAAGAGTCGAAAGAAAATACAACATTAGAAATGAAAATGAAGTTCCTATCAACTAAGGAAAAAATAAAGCAAAAAATACAACTGAAGGCTCAAAGAATAAGACGCTATGAGAAAAGATCAAGATTCTACAGACAAAGCAAGATTTTTCAAACCGATGCAAAGAGATTTTACAGGGAAATGGGTAAAAAAAGAATTGAAGTGACAGTCCCCCCCCCCCCAGAATGAAAGAAGTTACACAGTTCTGGGAAAAGATATGGGCTTGCCCTAAAGAACATAGCAAGGAAGTAGATAGAACGAATGAAAAATAAACCAAAACAGACATGGGCTGGTATTACAGAAGAGGATGTTAAATTTGCACTAAAAAAAAGCACACAATTGGAAATTCCCAGGTATAGTTAAAATTCCTAACTTTTGGCTATATTATTTAAATACAGCACATAAAAAACTATCCATTGATGACCAAAGGAATTACATTTCTTCTACCCAAGAATGGTGACACAAACAACCTGAAAAACTACAGACCAATTACATGTCTTCCGACAACATATAAACTATTAACATCTATTTTAACAAAACAGACATATTTATTCTTAGAAAGAAATGACATGATACCGCTTGAACAAAAAGGGTGCAAACGTGGCTGTTATGGATGTAAAGACCAATTGCTTATTAACAAAATGATCCTGGAAAACTGCTACAGTACAAAGAAAAATCTTAGTACTGCTTGGATAGATTATCGTAAGGCATTCGATAGTGTGCCACATTCCTGGATTTTAAAGACTTTAATTATATACAAGATATCGCCCGTCATCATCAATTTCATCAAACAGTGCATGTCTATATGGACAACAACCCTTCACCTCAATCATATAAATGGAACCTATAAGTCTGATGAAATAAACATCAAAAGAGGTATATTTCAAGGTGATTCTTTATCTCCCTTACTATTCTGCATATCATTAATAGCACTAACCAGTCAACTTAATAAGACAGAATGTGGTTATAAAATAGGCCAAAAGAAAATAAGCCATCTATTTTACATGGATGACTTAAAGTTATATGCTAAGAATGATAATGAGCTGGAAGGTCTTCTGCAAACTGTAAAATGTTTCAGTGAAGACATTGGAATGAAATTTAATTTGAATAAATGTGCTAAAGCTACAGTTTTACGTGGATCAATACAAGAAACATCCTCAATTAGCTGTAACAATAAAAGAATTGAAACCAGAAGAAGCTTATAAATACCTAGGTGTAAATGAGAGCGAAAACATTCACCATAAAAAAATGAAAGAAATAGTGCGTAAAGAGTACTATAGAAGGCTACGAATGATATTAAAAACTGAATTAAATTCACAGAACAGAGTTATGGCCATTAATAGCCTTGCAATCCCAGTTGTCCAATATAGCTTTAACATCTTAAACTGGACTCTAAACGACATCAGGCGAATGGATGCTAAAACAAGAAAGCTTCTTTCTAAGCATAAGATGCATCATCCAAAGGCTGATGTAGACCGTCTATACATACCTCGTAAAGAAGGTGGAAGAGGTCTTATTCAGCTGGAATTGTCATACAAGACAACAACTATTGGCTTACTAACATACATAGAAACAACAAAGGATTGGATGATACAATTAGTAAGGCAACATGAAGAAAGAAAGAAAAAATATTCAATAATAAAAGAAGGCAGTAAATACAAACAAGATTTACAGTTAGTAGATTCTGTAGAAAAGCAAAACAGAAGCCAAGAACCAACTATTGCGGCAAAAAATATGAAAATGAAAGCCAAAGATAAAGCTCTTGAACAGATGAAACAGCGCTGGCAAGACAAACCTCTGCATGGCCAATATCCAGTACGTGCCAATAAATCCAATGTTGACAAAGTTAATACTCATCGATGGTTACGTGCATCTGGATTAAAGTCTGAAACTGAAGGCTTTATTCTTGCAAAGTCTTTTCACTAGAAACTTTCAGGCAAATATTATGCATTATATTATGCATAATAATATGGATCCAAAATGCAGGTTTTGTGATAAACACCAAGAAACAATAGACCACCTAATCTCAGGCTGTTCTGTGCTTGCCCCAAATGAATATAAAAATCGCCACGATAGAGTTGGGCAATATTTACATTGGGCAATGTGCAAACATTATGGAAAAGCTGTAAACAAACACTGGTATGAACATCACCCAGCACCGGTTACAGAAATAGAAGATGTAACCATTCTATGGGATTACACCATCTACACAGACAGAAAAATTGAAGCAAACAGGCCAGACATTATTGTTAAAAACCAGAAGGAGAAAACTTGTCTATTAATTGATATGGCTTGTCCAGCGGATTGTAACATAGCAATCAAGGAATTTAAAAAACTGTCAAAATATAAAGACCTGGAAATTGAAATAGAAAAAATGTGGAAATTGAAAACAAGAGTTGTACCAGTGATAGTAGGTGCACTTGGAATGATAAAAAATGGAACAAAACAACACATTGAAAGAATCCCTGGAAACCCCAGCTTAAGAGATATACAAAAAAATGTCTTATTAATTACAGCCCACACACTAAGGAAAACTTTATCTATGTAATGCTGGGGATGATAGGGAAGATAGAAAAACATGAAATGGAGCCATAACAACACGCCACGATCTGCCTTAGGTCTCCCCGCAGACTTGGTTGGTAGTGAGACCAAAGCAGAAATCGAAATATGATGAAAAATGACATAATAATAATAATAATAATAATAATAATAATAATAATAATTATTATTATTATTATTATTATTATTATTATTATTATTATGTGATGCATGTAAACTTGTTTTATACCGTGCCTAAATGAAGACTTTTAGTACAGAAACTCGGAAAACTCACTCTGATTTTTCTGATAAGGAAAAAACCGCCGAATTTTTTTATGGTGACCTTAAACTCAACAGAAAGTCTTTTACAAGGTGTCTTGAGTTGGTAGTACTTTTTCGAGTCCAGAGGCTGGCTGTTGGAAAAACCAATGCCAGTCAACAGGACTCTGCACCAGTCCACACAAGAAGGAAAATACAGTCAAGGCTGTCAGACAATTTCTGCGACCACATCACCACTTAACACTAGCCACCTAGCTTCCCTTTATTATGTGTTGGGTGCAGTTGAGCGAGAGACCAACAAAACTCTTTTTTAACACTAAAGAAAAACTAAAGGCAAGGATTATGGGAGCATTTACTAACATAAACAAGAAGAGTTACATGTGACCCTGAATTCCTCTGGAGGCCGTCGTTGAAACCAAAGGACATTTTATTCAATAAATTTACTCTTTAGTGTTTCAAGATATTTTTTGTGTAATTTTGGTAAATATATCTGTTAAAAAGTAATGTCAGTGTTATTTTCATTTTTGCGTAATTTAGACGACAATTTATCCATCCTACTCTGTAGCTGTATTCCTGAACTTTTTTTTTTAATCGTATCTCCCCGAGCAAGGCGGTAACGCCACTGATGTGCAGGCGGCTACGTAATAGTGAAAAGATTGGAAAAGAGAAAGCTGGAAACCACATCCTAAACAGGGAAGAAGGGATGAGCCTCTTAACCTGTTCAATAGACGTGGGTGGAGTGTGAACTGGGCGATAGATAGATCTATCTACTCCAATTGAAAAAAAAAAGTGAGAAGATTGGAAAAGAGAAAGCCGGAAACCACATCCTAAACAGGGAACAAGGGATGGGCCTCTTAACCTGTTCAATAGACGTGGGTGGAGTGTGAACCGGGCGATAGATAGATCTATTAGTTCTTCATCTCGTGTTTTTCCAGAATTTTATCACCTGTCCTATGCAGATGGATTCTTGAACTTATTCCAGTTCTTCACTATCTGTTCTTATATTTTTCAGAACGTCACATTAATTTTTGATTTGTCCCTGTTTATTTATTAAATCTACATCGATAATCCTGTGTTTGAATCATTCACCAATTTGATGATTCATCTAATGATTCTGACATTATGAAAAATGTATAGTCTATGTATAGTCTATAGGATGTGCGTTGTGGTACAGTGGATGTCGACTCGGAACGACAAATCGGGGTGCTGAGTTCGAATTCGTTGAATTCCTTGCATTCACATGGGAAAGGTATTAATCCGTCTCTTCCCTCCAGTTATGGGCTAAATAATAGGACAGATTGGGTTCTATAGCCTTGTTCGGCAACCAGTCTACCGCAGAAAGCAATTACAAACTACTGTGGGATAATCTTCTGCCCAGTCAGTCATGTCTCTTTCGAGACCTGATCACTAAACGCGTGTATCACGTATGGCACTTAACTGATAGTCTATTCTCATTACATTGTTTTTCTTTTTTCAAGAAGACAATTTCAAAGCCAGCCGCAAGTAGCTATCTTCTGTTTTTGTCTAATACCCTCCACGATTTATTTAACATTGAAATCTAAAAGACTTCAACATGCAGATAAATAAAAATGAATAAAATAAGGGTTCATATTTTTTATTTTTTTAATATAGTAAAATCAGCCTAACCTTTTCAGTATTTCTACTTCATCCGCATTTTGTTTACACCAGCGTTATGAAGCTGAGAAAAATTCATTTGTCATTTTGTAGTACAATAACGGTTAAGATTTATCTTCTCTTGTATTCTATTTCGTTCGCCTTGTTATTTTTCGTAACACTGCTATTGCATGATTTGAGAAAACGCATGCTTGAAACATTTTTATCGGGGAGGGTGTGAGTTTTATGGGTTTTTAAAAGAAAGAGGATTAAATAAGAATGAGTGTCGTACGAAACGTTTCAATTTAAACGTGTGCCTAGAATCCTATCGAATTGAAAAACACTTGTAATATTTCTGTTCTCGAAAGTATTAGTATAGAGAATTATTTTAACTGACTTTACAACTGCGTCTTTTTATGAGAATATTCCATACAATTATAAGCAATCTAAAAATATTAAGGATTAATAAACGATTAACAGAACAAATAATACATACATTTTATATATGTAGTTATGAACTGACTGATATATATATATATATATATATATATATATATATATATATATATATATAAATTAAAATAGGATTAATTCAAGGATGTTGGATGACCATTTCGATATGAAAATCCCTACTGGGGATAACACATCACCTCAGCAACAAAAAATTCCTTTCAGAAACTGGAGAAAAATCAGTCTAATTTTCCTTTTTAAATAGATTTGCAAAGAAATTAAAAAAAAAAAAGAAAAAGATAAAACAAAATAAAATCAAATAAACAAGAAAATAAAAATTGACATCGTCTGGGTTCGCAAAAAAGGAAAGAGAATTGTAACTTAATTGTTTTTAAGTTACAATTCTCTTTCCTTTTTTGCGAACCCAGACAATGTCAATTTTTCTTTTCTTGTTTATTTAGATAGATAGATAGATAGATAGATAGATAGATAGATAGATAGATAGATAGATAGATATGAACAGTCTGAGATAGATAGATAGATAGATAGATAGATAGATAGATAGATAGATAGATAGATAGATAGATAGGAGCAGGCAGTAAAACAATTTTATTCATACATCCTTTGATAACGTCTATAATTTTATATGATTAGTTTTTACGCTTCTTCTTCTCGTATCACATGAAACGGTAAATGTCTAAATAAGTCATATTTTATTTATCATCGCTTTTTATTGTCTGTATTTGAATCCTAATATGATGATTAAATTCTTTTTGATCTCGAAATTCATTTTTTCCATCAATTTTTCATCATTTTACCAACATTTAGTCAGTTAAGTGCCATACTTGATACACGCTTTGGGCGATCATGTCTCGAAAGAGACATGACTGACTGGACAGAAGATTATCCCGCAGTAGGTTGCCATTACTTTCTGCGGTAGACTGGTTGCTAGCCAAGGCTATAGAACCCAATTTGTCCAATTATTTAACCCAAGGATCAGTCAGTCAGTTAAATGTCATACGTGATAAAAACTTTGGGAGATCATGTCGCGAAAAAGACATGACTGACTGGACAGAAGATTATCCCGTAGTAGGTTACCATTACTTTCTGCGGTAGACTCGTTGCCAGCAACGGCTATAGAATCCAATTTGTCCAATTATTTAACCCATAACTGTAGGGAAGAAATGGATTAATACTTTTCCCAAGGGTATTTGTGCGTAAGTGAACACTGAAGACTATAATAAACACATACAGTAATTAATAAACAAACCATCTTATTTACAAGTTTGTTTGTTTTTTCTGGTATCGTATTTTAAATTTATAGATCTTCCTGTTAGTGGATATATTTATCTTTCCCACATATCCTCATAAAAAGGCCTTTCATCTATTTAGAGTGGCTCTTAGAATTTGTAAAAAATGATTTTCTAATGTTCAGCAATATTTGAAAGGAAATATCTGTCATGCTAAAGCAGTATAACTTTGAATCCTACCTTTTTATTGTTGTCTTGTTATATTTTATTGTTGTTCTGATTGTTTGTATAGTTTTTTTAGTGTCGATTTTGATGTTTTTGTTGTTGATTGTTATCATTGTTTTTATAGTTGCTTTTTATTGTTGTATTTATTGTTTTTTCTTATTAGTTTATAATGAAATGAAATAAGTCGGAAATAAAAATAATTTGTTATATATACTTGGTGCGCAGGTAAAATTAATATTAATCACGCAGCAATAATCTTGGTGTTATTTTCATAGAAAATGTGCACTCACACACATACATATTAATGAATATTATGAAAAGGAGCATTTAAATAGCTAAAAAATTTTTTTAAAAATTACAATAATAAATTGAATAATATGTGAATGATAAATTGAAAATAATATGTGAATTGATAAATTGAATAATATGTGAATAATAAATTGAATGTATGTGTGTGTATGTGTATGTATATATGTATTCTTATTCGTAGAATTGTGTGTGTATATATATGTATGTGTGTGTACTTCTATAGGTATGTATATAATAATTGTAATTAATTTTTTTTTTTTTTTTTACCTAGTGTTGTCTTTATTTAGTTTAATTTCAAATGACCTAATTTTTTTTAAAATAATTTTATTTTAAATCCTATATCTTTTTATTCCCTTTTATTAATAATTATGCCTTTTTAAGTAAAGGCCTTTTTCTAATACTTCAACGTTTTGGGGAAATTAGGTTTTTGAATTTGTCCAGCGTCTGTAATATTTTAAAAAAATTTTTTTCTTTAGTTTCTTTCTTTTTCCCTCCCTTCCTTCTTTTATCTCTCTTACCACCTTTTTTCCATGTTGCTTAAACTTACGTCGATTTACCACGGCTGTCTGTTAATTTTTAGTTACATTCTCCTTTTTTTTTTGCGAACCCAGACGATGTCAATTTTTTTTTTCTTTTCTTATTAATTTGATTTTATTCTATCTTTTTCTTTTTCTATTTCGTTTTCTTTTTCTTTTTCTTTCCCTTTATTTTTATTTTTATTTTATTTTATTTTATTTTATTATTTATTTTTTAATTTCTTTGCAATCTATTTAAAAAGGAAAAGTAGACTAATTTTTCTCCAGTTTCTGAAAGGTTTTTTCTGTTGCTGAGGTGATGTGTCGTCCCCCGTGGGGATCTTCATATCGAAATGGCCATTCAACATCTTTGAATTAATCCTTTTTTAATATATATTTGCTCTGTCATATTTTATTACATGGAGCTCTCTTCCTGTATCATTTTTTAATATTAAAATAAATTTTTAATATTAATTAGGATCGGGTTTTTAGGAATTTACCTTCCTGCTTTTTTCCCTTGGATTGAAGTATCTGAATTAAAATATATATATATATATATATATATATATATATATATATTTGTGTGTGTGTGTGTGTGTGTGTGTGTGTGTGTGTGTGTGTGTGACGCAGTTATAACGCCAGGTAAAGAGGACCCAAGGTTTTACGATTTTGAGTTCCCTGGCATTTACTTTTTTATAAAAAGTGCTCAATACAATAAATATTCTAGAGCATAATGTAATCATATAACATAAATAATTTTCACAACAAACATCCAACATTACCTGATGATAAGATATAAATCAAAACACTCATATTTATATATATATATATATATATATATATATATATATATATATATATATATATATATATATATCAGGATGTGCACATCCGTAGTTGCGTTACATGTGTAATATTTGTGTATATTTAGTATTTTTCCGTTCCATTTTTTATTTTTCAAAAAAATCACTAAGTCCGTAACTTGATAACGCAAAAATATTTTTTTTGCACAAATAATGTTTTGTTTTCTAGTATAATTTTCTTCCTGACCAGTTAATTTAATTTGGTACTAAATTTTAATAATTCAAACTGAAAAAAATGAGTTTAAGATAAAAATTCAGCGTTTTACGTGTCAAACTATTGATGTACTCTAGTAAGTAACTGTAAGTTATAAGGAAACCAAGAATTCACTAAAATGAATGCGTTTTTTTTTTTGTGTTGCTTTTTCTTTTTTTTTTTCTTTTTTCTTTTCTTTTTTTTTTTCTTTTTTGGTGGGCGGTCGTACACGTACATAACAAATTAGCAAAATAAAACTATCATAAAGATAAGTCAAATATTAGTGGGTAATACCAAGATACCAAAATACTCTACAGCACCCACTGTAAGGAAAAGACTAAAAATTCTAGATATTGTTTTACAAAATAAATAATCCACACTAAATAAATCTCTTTCACTTCAGTAGACGGTATCCTGAAGTTTGCATCAAAAATCTATTATGCGTAAGTTTACAAGTTTATACACACCCACCCACCCACACACACACACACACACACACATATATATATATATATATATATATATAGAGAGAGAGAGAGAGAGAGATTTTTTCTTCTTCTATGTGCCTTGTTTTTTCAGGCGATCATGGCCTTCCACGTCTCCTTATCCCTGGTGGCTCTTAGCACGCTTTCTTCAGTAACATCTTGTAACCTCCGTTCTGTCACCCCACCTGCTCAGGCCCTTCAAATTTTATCCGCTGCTTTCTTCTGTATCTTTTCCCCTTTATCTAGCCTGTTAGTATCAGGTTCTCCAAGCCCTCCTCCTCATTGCATGCCCAAGAACTTCAGCTGTCTCTTCCTGATGGTCAATATTAATTTCCTTTTAAAGATGTGCTTGTGTGTGCCAAAGCTTTTATCGCATAATAAACATACTTTAACCCAAGGTCATCATCTGTTGACAGCACAGCTTCTGTTTTCTCTGAAACACATATGAAGTATTGTGAAGTATTTTATTCTTTGATAATAATAGGCCAATTATCTACTGAGCACGCTTATTCACAAAGTTTTTCTTAGATGGGCATAAGTTATGTATAATGTAATAAAGCTCAATGGGATGTGCATTGTGGTGCAGTGGATATCAACTCGGAACGACAAATCGGAGAACCGATTTCGAATTCCAGTTGATTTCCTTGCATTCACTTGCGCACAAATACCCTTGGGAAACGTACTAATCTATCTCTTCCCACCAGTTATGGGTTAAATAACAGGACAGATTGGGTTCTATAGCCTTGGTCGATAACCAGTCTATCGCAGAAAGCAATGGCAACCTACTTCTCTTTTGAGATATGTTCGTCCAAATCGTGTATCACCTATGGCACTTAACTGACTGACTGACTGAATATTAATCAAAAGGTATTAATATAATTTTCATCATCATTATATTTCCATTTCTACTACGAAGTCCGTGGAAAAATCCAAAGCAGGTAGTTGTGTATTGTTATGGCTACATTTCATGATTTGTTTTTAACCTCTCACAAGAACACCAGCGTTACGTGGACAAAGTTATTCTTAATGTGTGGGCTGTATTTATCAATACATTTTTTTTATTTCTCTTGAGCTGGGATTTTCAGGAATTGTTTTTATTATTTTCTTTTGTTTCTTTTTTATGATTCGAAACGCACCTACTATTCTTGTTTTCAATTTTCACATTTTTTCTATTTCTATTTCCAGGTCTTTATACTTCGATAGTTTCAATTATTGGGCTAATTTTTTTTCTTTTCAGTTTTTGACAATTATGTTCGCCCTATTTGCTTCAATCTTCCTATCTGTGAAGATGATTTGGCGCAAGTACAGAGCATCCTGAGATTATATGGTCTATTGATTCCATATATTTTTCACTTAAGGTGCATTTTAGATCCACACTATTATGTATGATATTTGCCTGGAAGTTTCTTGTGAAAAGACTCTGATTTGGCGCTTCAAGAATAAAACCTTCCCTTTCAGCTTTAATCCCCAGATGCTTGTAAACATCGATGAGAGTTAATTTTATCAACATCGGCTTTATTAGCACGTTTTAGATATTTGAGATGCAATTGTTTCATCTGTTTCAGAGCATTTTTCTTGAATTTCTTGTTTGTATTTTTTGTTGAAACAGTTGGTTCTTGGGTTCCGTTTTGATTTTATACAAAATCCACCAAATATAAATTTCGTT
>JBBBDQ010001325.1:747500-870000 GCA_037127315.1 Ascarosepion bandense
TATACTTTATGTACTAAAGAGAATAAATATTAGATCACATGAAAAAATATATTTAAAAAAACGTAACCATAACACCTTGTCTGTCGTTTTTAATGAAACTTGGATAAAAGAGTGATTGCTGCCTACATAGACAACGTATATATATATATATATATATATATATATATATATATATATATATATATTAGTCATCCACATATAAGCCTGTTTCGCTGTATCACAGCTCATCAGTGTGTCTAGATGCATCCACTTATATATATATATATTCAATCTAGTTTTTTTTTTCTAGACTCCTACTGACAAAATACTGCTGACCCTGACGGTATATTTAATATATTCAATACTTTTATGCCCAACAATAGGTATTATTATTATTATTATTATTATTATTATTATTATTATTATTATACAACAACTTAATGAATTTGACGAAAATAAATTAATTTCTCCTTCTTAATAGACATTCATATATCTATGTGCACAATTTTGAGTTGAATATGTGAATCGAAATCCGACAAGATATATATTTTTTTAATTTTAAATCTTTAAAAATCTCTGAAGAAGCTTGTTAAGACATGATATTAGATTAAAAACATTTTGTACCTGATCTTTATTTTCTTCATACACCTTTATATATATATATATATATATATATATAGATAGATAGATAGATAGATAGATAGATAGATAGATAGATAGATAGGTGTAAGTTTGTAACACTGGGTTTCACGCTTTTGCGATCGTCAGACAAACTGATTAATTTTTTAAAGAATATTGGTTATATTCGTGTATTTTTGTGGATACTTAAATAAGTACCACGCATATATAATATGTAAACAAAATAATATATATAACAAATTACATATATATATATATATATATATATATATATATATATTGATATTGATATTTATAATTATATACATACACTTTTCACGCACATATATATATATATATATATATATATATATATATATAAAAATTAAGTTAGAATATATAACAAATTACATATATATATATATTGATATTTATAATTATATACATACACTTTTCACATATATATATATATATATAAATTCAGTTAGAATATATAATATATATAACAAATTACATATTTATATATATATATTGACATTTATAATTATATACATACACTTTTCACACACACACACACACATATATATATATAAATGAAGTTAGAATATATAATATATATATATAAAAAATATATATATAATATATTCTATCTGTTCATTTGTAATTTGCTTGTTTTACTTGCGCACTTTGTCTCATCCATTTATTTAATCTTTATTGTAATATTTTTATTCTCTTGTTATTTTCAGCAATTATAAAATTATATTCATTAACCTTATTCACGTTTTATATTTACTCTTTTATACCAATTGTCGAAACCATCGCTTTGTAAATAACTATATTAACTATTATATAATTTAATTATATTGGTTGCTTATTCCGAACGAACACACACGCAAGTGTACAGGTCTAATACACATTATGCGAAAGAATTGCCAGTGGTCAAGCTAGTATTTTCCATAATTGAGGGCTATTCAAAATGGCTGCCGAAAAACAAAGCAAGCTCCAAGAATAGTAGGCGTTGTAGAACGTGGATGATATGCAAATCATATCCCACAGCGGCGCCGGTTTTCAGTCGAGGGATATCCCTATCATGTCGCATTATACACTCTTCACCATATCTCAGGGTAATCCTGAGGCTACGTGGCATTATTCATTGTACAAGTGACGTCATCGAAACCGAAACCTATTTTAGAATACAAGAATAAGCGTTATACACAAGTGACGTGTATAGTAAACGAAAACATTCCTGGAATTTAGATGAAATGGATTTTATATCAGATTAAATGTTTCTATGGTTGAATTTGAAAACACACGCATCATCGTCATATTATTATTATTATTATTATTATTATTATTATTATTATTATTATTATTTAGACAACAGTTTAATTGCAGATTATTGACTTCAATACTTTATTTTTTCAGAACTCTCTCCAATGTTCTTCTTCCTCTTTCTTCTGCTACTGCTTTTCATTTTCTTTTGTATCTAACTCTTTCTCCTTTTTCTTCTTCTTCTTCTGCTGTTGCTGCTTTCCCTCTTCTTCTTTCGACTCTTCCTTCAGTGTTTTGCTTTTTCCTCTTATTCTGCTGCAACTGTTTTTTTTATCTTCTACTACAACGTCTTCTTCTTTCTTCTTTTGTCGCTGCTGCTTTTCACCTTCTTCTTTTTCTTCCTCTTCTTCTTTCGTCTCTATCTTCAACTTTTCACTTTTATTTTGCTACCACTTCGTTCTATTTTCTTTTTTTTCTTTGTCTTCTTCAAATTCTTCCTCTTTTTTCTTCTTCTTTTGCTGCTGCTTTTCATCCTCTTCTTCTTTCGTTTCTTTCGTTTCCTTCTTCAACTTTTCACTTTTTTTATTTTGCTACTGCTCTTTTCCATTTTTTCTTCTTCCTACAACTCCTTCCTCTTTCGTCATCTTCTACTGCTGCTTTTTATCTTTTTCTTCTTTCGCTCCATTCTTCCTCTTCTTCTTCTTTCTTCGTCTTTTGCTGCTGCTGTTGCTTCTGCTTTCCATCTTCTTCTTCGTTCGTCTTCTGTTTCAACTTTTTTCTTCTTCTGCTGCTGCTGCTATTTTTCCTCTTCTTTTTTCGTTTCCTCCTACAACCACCTCTTCTACTCTTTCTGTTGCTGCTGCTTTTCATCATCATTTTCTTCTTCTTCTTCTTCTTCTTCTTCTTCCTCCTCCTCCTCCTCCTCTTCTTCCTCTTTTTCTTCTTTTTCTGCTGCTGCTGTTTTCAATCACCTTTTCATTCGTCTTTTTCTGCAACTGCTTCCTCTTTTTTCATATGTTACAGCTACGTTCGATCTTCTTTTTTTCTCCTCCTTCATCTTCTTCCTTCTTTCTTCTTATTTTTCTTCGTCTGTTGCTGCTGCTTTCCGTCTTCTTCTTTCGTCTCGTTCTTCGACTTTTCCTTCCATTTTTTGCTGCTGCTTTTGCTTTTCATTTTCTTCTTCGTTCATTTTCTCCTTCAACTTCTTCCTTCTTTTTTTCTTCTTCTGCTGCTACTTTCCATCTTTTCCTTCTTTCGTCTTCTTCGTCAACTTCTTCCTCTTTCTTCTTCTTCTTCTTCTCCTTCTTTTTCTTCTTCTTCTTCTTCTTCTTCTTTACATCTTTTTCTTTTGTCTCTTCCTTCAACGTTTTATTCCTTCTTCTTGTTTTGCTATTTCATCTTTCTTCTCTTTTTCTTTTTATCTTTCTTTTTCTTTCTTCTTTCATATTTCCTTTTTCTTTTACTTCTTGTAATGTGATATTGCTGAAATGTTTTTTGTCCCAATACTCTTTTATCTTTATTCATGATCAACATTATCTTTTCAACTCTTTTTAAGTCAGTTATAAGGATCATTAACATTTTAAGTATAAACATAATATTCGTTTTTTAAAAAATTCTAAAATATTTTGATAAAATTATTATGTTTAACTATGACAATTAACGTTTTTTAAATCTCCAGATCGTTGCAGCTCATTTGATAAATATAAACTATTTTCAAACATCAAATGGGTTTTTAAAAACAATATGAAAAACAGCAATAATAATAATATTAATAATACACAGAATAACCATAACTAATCGCCCATATATAATGAGCAGAGGCTATACAGACAGAATGCGCTTTTTTATTGACATGGTAGTTCCTGCTGAGTTATTTTATCTTTGAAGATATCCCAAACTAAAAAAATATGGCACATTAAAACATCAGTAATTCCAGTTTTGTTTTGAACCATCAGTTTGACTGAAATAGGTTCTGAGAGACTCATTATAGGCAGTTCTGCCCGCTCATCTATTACAAAGAATTTTTCTATTTAAAATATTTATGTTTGTTCTTTTACACGAATGGTGTCATTTCTGAACTTAAGTTGTGACCCGGAAGTATATATATTTAATTTAAAGGATGAATTCACCAAGATGACTTTGGAGTCACATTTAGATATTTGGAAACGCCCTCAATCCGACACCGAATGAACGGATAAGGTAATCCAACTCAAGACTATTTCTAGCTGGGCCCTACCTGCAGAGTCATGCGCTGCTTTTATCAAAACTGTTCAATGTGCTATGTGTATTTGTTTGATTCTGGCACATACTTATCATGATAGATACATTGAGTTTCAAATATTTGTACCCCAGCATCATTTATTCGTATTCTGCTCTCTCATTCAATAATGAAATGTTTTTTCCCAATACTCTTGTGTCTTTATTCATGATCAACATTATCTTTTCAACTCTTTTTCGGTCAGTTATAAGGATTATTAACATTTTAAGCAAACAAATAATATTCGTTTTTGAAAAAATTCTCTCATTCAATAATGCCGCTGTGTTAGGAAGTCGCAAACGATCACCTACAGTTACCCAAATGTCTGGCAACTAGAGGTAGAATTTTGAACTCGTTCGCACGAGTGACGAACAATATGAGAACTAAAAATCAAACTAAAATGTCCAGTATAGCTCTTTCAGTAGATAAAAAGGGATCCCGTCCCCTTGTAGGGGACCTACTTTAGGCCCAAAATCTGCCATAAGAACAAACTTCTACACAAATAATAAATCTTCAGGGCCCTACAAGCGAGATAATTTTAATTATGATCCTGCGAATTCTCAAACAAGGTTCACAACCACGCATTTAAAGAAAGATAAAATGGTCTCTTGTGGAGTAGAAACACATTATTGACTGCATTAAAACCTCAGAAATTTATCACTCTCCAAACATGGTATTTCATGACAAAAGGTTGGAAAAGCAATTAGAAAGTATACTGATGCAAATAAACTAGTTAATGTAAGAAGGTACATCATGAGAAATATCATTGACAGATGCTGAAATTTTAAAAAATAAAAAGAACTTCAACGAGAATAGGTAAATCAACAGAATATGAAGGGGAACCAAAAATGAGCATAAAAAGTAGTAACATCATACAAACCACAGATTATAAAAAAACTGAGATACACACCAATTACTGTGACGATTAACTTAAAGTTTAGAAGAGTTGGAAACGCATGATATTAGTTGATCACAAGCCTGCAATAAAATTTGTCCAAAACCCACCGAACCGAATTATTTTATGAAAAACAAGAGTAGTATACAAGAATCCAAAGAGGAAATCATGAGCCACATAAGTCAAACACAAAATATTTAAATGAATGAGCGAGAACAACTCTCAAAGTTACAACCAACAATGCATAACCTCAAAACTCTACAATTCAGGAATCAAATTAATTCTGAGTGAAATAGACCAACATATAAGTCTCAACAAAGCAATATAGGCATCAGAAATAACAGCAACTAAATAATTAAGCATCAAAGTAAACAAAAAACCAGAAAAAATAAAGATTCACCGTGGAAAAGAAAGATAGAAAAACAACTTAGAACTCAGAATTGAACTATCAAATGTTAGGACTAGAAAAGAAAGAAGAGTCGAAAGAAAATAGTATATTAGGAATAAAAAAGAAGTTTTATCAGCCACAGAAAAAAAAATAAAGCAAACAATACAACTGAGAGCTCAAAGAATCCAACGCTATGAAAAAAGATCAAAGTTCTCAGATAGAACAATATCTTTCAAATTGATGCAAAGAAATTTTAAAAAGAAATAGTCAAACAAAGAATTGAAGTGATACCACCTCCCCAACAATGGAAGACGTTATACAGTTCTGGAGAAAATATGGGCTTGCCCTAAAAAACATTACAAAGAAGCAGATTGAATTATTCAAGAGATAGAATGGATGAAAAATAAACTAAGCATAAACATGGGCAAGAATTGCAAAATAGGATGTTGAATGTGCACTGAAAGAAGCACACAACTGAAAATCTCCAAGAATAGATAAAATTCTTAACTTTTTGCTCTATTGTTTAAATACAATATATAAAAAATAACCAAAGAATTTCAAGAAATAATCAATGGTCCTACGAAATTTCTGGCATGGGTAACCAATGTAATTAATTTTCTTCTACTCAAGAATGGTGACACAAATGTCCCAAAAACTATAAACCAGTTATATGTCTTCCCACTATTACAAATTGTTGACATCTATTCTGACAAAAAATACATATTCCTTCTTAGAAAAAATCACATACTACTTCTTGAATAAAAAGGGTGCAAACGGGACTCTTACGGATACAAACTTGAATTACTTATTAATAGGATGGTCTTGGAAAATTGCTTCAATGCAAAGAAAAACCTCATTATTGCCTGGATAGATTACCATAAGGCATTCGATAGTGTACCAAATTTCTGGATCGTAAAGTTTTTGAATAAAATATGTCGATATGGAAAACAACCCTTCACCTCAATCATACAAATGAAACCTATAAATCTGTTGAAGTAAACATCAACAGAGGAATATTTCAAGGTGACTCTTTGTCTATCTTACTATTTTGTATATCCATAATAACATTAACCAGTGAACTTAACAGGGCGGAATATGGTTATAATATATCTTCACAGAAAATAAGCCATTTATTTTAGATGAATGACTTAAAATTGTGTACTTGGAATGGCAGTGAGCTGGAAGGTCTCTTGAAAACACTAAAATGTTTCGGTGACGAGATTGTAATTGATTTCGGTTTGGATAAATGGGATAAAACCACAATTTTATGAGGATCACTACAACAATCTTCCTCTGTTAGCTTAAACCCTGGGGTAACAATCAAAGATTTAAAGCAAGAAGAATAATAGCATCACGGTGTAAATGAGAGTGAATGAATTCACCATAAAAATTGAAACGAATAGTGCGAAAGTGTACTATAGGTAGGTTTGACTGAAATTAAGTACTAAATTGAATTCATAGAACAGAATTATGGCCATTAATAGCCTTGCATTCACAGTGGTTCAATATAGTTTCAACATCTTGATCTGGACTTTAAATGACATCATACGAATACATTCTTAAACAAGAAAACTTCTTTTTAAGCATAACATAACGTTTATAAATAACCCGTAAAGAAGTTAAAAAAGGTCCTATTCAGCTAGAATTATCTTAAATACAAAAAGCTATTGGCTTACATGGAAACAACAAAATATTGGATAATACAATAAGTCAGAAAATTCGAAAGTATAAAGAAAAATGTTCAATCATGAGAGAAAGTTATGAATACAAACAGGTTTTACGTTTAGTACATTATGTGCGTTGTGGCGCTGTGGATATCGGCTCGGAATAAGAAATCGGAGGAACCGAGTTCGAATTCCAGTTGAATTCCTTGCATTCACTTACGCGCAAATACCCTTGGGAAAGGTATTAATCCGTCTCTTCCCTCCAGTTATGGGTTAAATAATAGGACAGATTGGGTTCTATAGCCTTGGTCGGCAACCAGTCTACCGCAGAAATGGCAACCTACTGCGGGATAATCTTCTGCCCAGTCAGTCATGTCTCTTTCGAGACATGATCGCCCAAAGCGTGTATTGCGCATGGCACTTAACTGACTGACATTATGTAGAAAATCAAAGCGGAAACAATAACCAACTGTTACAGCAAAAATATGAAAAAGAAAGAAGCTAAGGATAGAACCCTTGAACAGATGATTCAACGATGGCAAGACAAAGTTCTGAATTATCAATATCCAGAATGTACTAATAAAGCTGATGTTAATAAAGTTAATACTCATCGATTGTCAAGAGCATCTGGGGATTAAATGCTGAAACAAAAGGCTTTATTCTCGCAGCGCAAGACTAGTGACTTTTCACTAACAACCTTCAGGAAAATATCATACATAATAGTATGGATTCAAAATGCAGGATCTGTGACAAACATTAGAAAATTATAGACCATCTAATCTCAGGATGTTCTGTACTTGCATCAAATGAATATAAAAATCGTCACAATAGAGTAGGGCAATATTGTCACTGGACAATGTGCAAACACTATGGAATTATGTAAACAAAGACTGGGATGAACATCACTCAGCACCGGTTATAGAAATAGATGTTACTATTCTATGAGATTACACCACCTATACAGACAGGATGATTGAAGCAAATAAACCGGAGAAAATTGTCAAAAAACCTTAAAGAAAAAACTTGCCTACTAATTGATATGGCTTGTCCAGCGGACTGTATCATAACAGCCAAGGAATTCGAAAAACTATCGAAGTATAAAGACCTTTAAATTGAAATAAAAAAAAATGGTAGGTAGTGTGACCATAAAAGAAATTAAAAGATGATTATTATTATCATCATCATCATCATTATTATTATTATTATTATTATTATTATTATTATTATTACAGCCCCCCCCCCCCTCACTAAGAAGAACTTTGTCCATGTAACGCTAATGATATTATGGGAGGTAGAAAACAAAATCGTATAATGTAGCCATAACAACACACCACTACCTGCTTTAGGTCTTTCTTGAAGACTTGGTAGGTAGTGTGACTATAGCAGAAACTGGATGATGATGATGATGATGATGATGATGATGATGATGATGATGATGATGATGATGATAAGTAATAAGCCTTCGTCGGGTAAGAGAAGAATTAAGAGTTGTGTCCTTGTTGGCGGAGCTTAACAAAATAAATGCTTAAGGAACTAGAAATTCTAGGAAGACTCAAAACCATCCATGCAACAACTTTTATTTTATTTTATTTTATTTTTGTTTTTGTTTTAAATCATTTCACCCCTAAATAAGAATAAAAGATGAAATGGATTCATGAAGATAGAATATGGCAAATGACATTGCAGTTAAATTTTACAAGATTGTAGCTATCAGGCAAGCAAGTAAATGGAAAGAAGATCCACAGGTGAGAAGTGCATGAAAAGAAACTGATCAAGTAGAAAAGGCGGTTTTATTTAACTATTTAACGGTAAAAGAATGGGACCTAGATGGCAATCTAGTAGCATATTAAATTCACGAAGCCTGGGAGCCAGGGGGAAAAGTTCATCAGAGCAATTGCCATAAAAATATTTGTAGAAAAGACAGAGAAAAGCTACGTCACGTTGATGAGAAACAGCGAATATAATGTAACGATGAAAAAACTAAATCATTTAATAATCTGTTTATGCTATAAGCTACTTATATTGAAATTTATTGATTAGGACTGTTTTTGACACCCCCTCGCATCCAAGCCTTGGGATTGTCATCTTTTTCCCTTTTTCTCCGCTGGTGGCGGTGGCGGTGGCGGTGACGCTGATGGCTGTGAATCAAAGAAAGTTTGACAAGGTCACTCACATGAATTTTATTTTGGTAGACAACTCTGCGCGACTGAGAACCTCGCATACTAAAACAGAAACGCCTCCCTCGCGGTTCAAAGAGGATTGTGACAGGTTTATACATCTTCCAAACTTATACATAGTCGTTCCATGTCATGGTAGTGGGCTTGCTTTCCCCCCGAAATCTTAACAGTGAAGCCTCTGGAGTTCCTTTAGGGCCACTTATAGTGGGTGGTAAGTTCGAAGAAGAACGAGACTGAACGTGACCAACCCCACTGAAGACTCCAACAACGAAATAGGCAAATATTTACACGATCTCAACGACCAAACCATCGGAAGAGGGAAACGCCAGTCGGACTGACGTAACCAAGGAAGATCTTGACAAACCAATCATCCGACAGCCCAATGCAACCTTCTTCATGTGCCGTGTTCCTTCAAACTTAGGCGATTATGGACTTCCACTTAGCCCTGTTTCTTGTCGCTCTCAATATTTTTCCTTTCGGCATCTCTCCCAAACCCCACTCCGCTATCTGAAGCTATCAAATATGTCTGGCGCTGCTTTCCCTTGTCTCTCTTTCCTTCTATCCGTCCTGTGAGTATTAAATTCTCCAGGCCCTCCTTCCTCATTACGTATTCCATTAAGCTCATTTGTCTCTTCCTGATGTTATCAGTTTTCTTCTCGATTTCATTCTCGCCAACATCTTATCGTTGCTCACGTGCTAAGTCCATGATATCCTCAGCATTCTTCTGTAGAACCACATTTCTGCTGCCTCAAGCCTCTCTCTCATCCTTGAGAAGATCGTCTAACGTTTACTACCATACAGAAGGACAGATATCACATAGCAGTCCTGTACTCTTATCCAAAGTGATATTTCTGTCTCGCAATAGTCTGGTTAACTTTTGAAATGTATCTTCGGATCTCAATGTTGCACTTTCCATCCTCTGTTAGAACACTTCCTAAGTATATATAGGTATTACTTGTTTTATTTTAGTTTCTCCGTCCTGTAGTTGGTATTTTGAGGTCTTCTTTTTACTGATGACACTACATTCAGTTTTCTTGAAGTTTATGCTCATTCCTTTCTTCTCGCTTCCCCTTGCTACCTTCTGTAGGAGGTCTTGCATTTTCTTTTCCGTGTCTGCTATCAGAAGCGTGTCAGCATTCACGTATCTTACATTGTGAGATTGTAGCCGATACGGAATCTTGGTAAGGATTTTATTACTCTCAGAATTCTTTCGTTGTATAAATTGAATAGATCCGGTGAGAAGACGCATTCTTGTCTTACGATCCTTTTTATTTTTTTTATTTTTGTATGCCTGTTGAATTCATTTTCTATCCGTACGAAAGCGGTTTGCTACCAATATAAATTTTTGGTTATCCTAATGTCTTTTCTAAAAAGTTCGAGGTTGTCAAGCATCTCTAAGAAGTCTTTGTGGCGTACTTTGTAAGACGTCTTCGCCTAGACTATAAAGCACAGATAAAGGCCCTTCTGTATTTGTATTGCTCTTTCAGATGGCATTCTGAGCATGAATATAGCATTATTCGTTCTGGTATCTTTAATGAACCCAAACTGTTCTTGTCCTATTTCTGAGTTGATTCTGATGCGCACTCTGTTCATCAGAATCCGGATGATGAGTTTTGCTATGTGGCTGATTAAGCTAATTGTTTGGTGGAGTTCATATTCCATTTCATCTGGCTTCTTAGGTAATGCTATGAAAATTGATCTGTTTAGTTCCTTCGTTATATTGCCACTGTTGTAGATTTCGTTTATTATTTCTGTGAAAATAAGAAGGAAAAAATGATCTCTGTTTCCTCACCATAATCTTTGCTTTGTTTTAATATTTTCCTTTTAGATTTAGTGAGTTGGTATTTGTCACAGTTTTTAATATATGTGTAATCTAATTTAATATTGCAGGTAGTTTCAACTTTAACTTTTTTTTAATTGGAGTAGATAGACCCTTCTATCGCCCGGTTCACACTCCACCTACATCCATTGAACAGGTGTAGAGGCTCATCTCTTGTTCCCTGTTCAGGAAGTGGTCTTCAGCTCTCTTTTTCTCCTCAGACCTCAATAATGGTGCTTATGCAATTTTCCTGCGATGTGTGTGGTCGGTGGCAACGTTTCTTCATTGTGAGGGTACCGGGTCGGCAGTTTTCTGGTTGCTATTTCCGACTGGTAGTTAGGAACCCTACCTCTTGCGTAGCATCGAGAGCAGCTACTCTGATCAACAGTTGCATAATATCGGGGTTCTTGCAGTGCCATGACGCGCATGGATAGGTGTCCCTGCAGGCGCTTTCGGTGGGCAACCCCGAGGCTACACTTTGCTACAGCTCGCGCCAGTTCCCTTTCAGTGCATGTCGCAGCTAATGACCGTTTGCCTCCTCTACTCGAGGTCTCTCTACAAAACAACATTAAACATGAACACACATATCTCCTCTAAAAAAGCTAAACCAGGCAAATTAAAATCACCTAAACCTAAAGGTCTCCTGACATCCTAGCTCTGTGTGAGACTAATCTCAACTGCTCAATACTCTCTTCTGACTTCTCCATCCCTGGCTACCTTTCCCTCTTCAGAAAGGACTCCAATGTCCACATGCATGGACTTGGTGTTTACGTCAGTGAATGCCTTCCTCTAGTTAGGATGATTTCTCTTGAATCCCCACATGGTTCCTACATGTGTTTCCGTCTGTCCCTTCTAAGCTCAGTTAGCTACCTCTTCTTTCTCTACCGCTCCCCATCATCTTCCGACTGCTCCGTTCTTGACAACATCTCCAACACTATCGACAAGGCCGTTTCCTCCCACCCGTTTGCCCATATATTTGTGTTTGGCGACTTTAACGCCCATCATGCTAAGTGGCTGCACAACCCCGTCGCAGATCTTGCTGGTGTACACACCATGAATTTTTCTATCACTCAGTCCCTTACGCAGGTGGTGGAGTTCCCCATGCGTTTCTTCAATAACCCTAACGGACACGATTCACTACTATATCTGTGCTTTACCTCCACCCCTGACTCTTGCAATGTCAAACAACTCTGCTTGGAAACTCTGACCACGCATTAGTTTCCGTCAAAATCTCCTTCCATCTCCACTCCACTCAAGAACCTCAGACCAGCAGTATATCTTACTGATACCAAAGAGCCGACAGGGATTCGTTCCGCGACTTTCTGGGTGACGTCCCTTGGAATACAGTATTTAGCCATCCTGTTGAAGACCGTGCGGCTGAGGTCTCCTCTTAGGTTAAGGTTGGATTCGACGCTTTCATCCCTGCTAGAAACTTGAGACTTAAATCCTACTCATACTCCTGGTTCTCCCCTGCCTGCTCAGCTACTATCGCCTACCGAAATCACTTCTTTCGGCTTTACCGGAGTCACGCGTCAGATCATACCAGGTGGCTTTTTGCCTCGGCTCGCAATGAATATAAGAAGGTGCTTAATGGAGCTAAGCTGATGTTTGCAGCCAGAATGAAGCAGCGCATAGCATCCCGTAATTTCGGCTCCAAAGACTACTGGAGGCTCTGTAAAAGCGTGCTGAACAGCAGTAAGCCCTCAATCCCACCCCTCTAATCAACGAATTTGAGGTCCTCACCTCTTCAACAGACAAGGCTGGGTGTTTCGCTCGCAGATTCTTCACTAACTCATAAGGCGAGCGGTAGCGACGGAATACCCATCATTGTTCTAAAGAAATGTGTTCCTGAACTCTCCTCTGTTTTCTCTAAACTATACATTCTGTCTTTCTGCTTCCTGCTTTCCTGCTTGCTGAAAATCCTTCTCTGTGGTTCCTATATATAAAAATATTGGAGAACCCTCTGACTCCGTTAATTATCGCCCTATCAGTCTCCTACCGATTTTGGCAAAGTGTTCGAAGCCATCATCAACGCCGAGGTGGTACAACATCTCACAGCCCATAGACTCTTCTCTGATAAACAGTATGGCTTCCGTTTCGCCAGGTCTACTGCTGATATGCTCACGGAGTATATACACCAGGCCCTCGACAAAAACGACGAAGCCCGAACTGTGTCCCTTACATACCCAAAGCGTTTGACAGAGTCTGGCATACTGGCCTTCTATGCAAGCTGCAGTGCTATGGTATAACTGGACAATTGTTTAACCTAATACAGTCTTTCCTTTCAAACCGTACAATGAGAGTGATATTGAGCGGACAAGCCTCCCAGTGCTCTCACATGAATGCAGGTGTCCTTCAAGGCTCTATTCTAGATCCTACGCTTTTCCTTATCTATATTAACGATCTCCCTGATGTAATAAGATCCCAAGTGGGCATATATGCTGACGACACTGCGGTTTACTCTCGTCTCGATCAAAAATCTACCAAGGCTGAAAAAGCAAACCTTGCTGCCGAGCTTGAAAAGGACCTCCAATCCGTGGTAGACTGGAGTAAGAAATGGCTCGAAAATTTTAATGCTTCCAAAACGAAGCTGCTATCTAATAACCAGCACAGACAAACGTTCATCCCGCCCATTAGCATGGATCAGACTCTCCCTGAAAGCGAAACACTGTGCCTCCTCGGATTAACTCTGACACCAGACCTCAAGTGGAATAACTATATAGAATCCATAGCTAAATCCGCTGTTAAGAAAGTCGGTTCTATGTGTAGGGCCAGGAAGTTTTTCACGTCCCAAACAATCCTGCACATATACAAGTCTACCATCCGCCCGTGCATTGAGTATTGCTGTCATATCTAGTCCGGTGCTCCTGCTATCCACTTTGGTGTCCTCGTTTGAATCCAACGGAGAATCTGTAATGTGATCGAGCCCGACTTGGCAGCTAGGATACAGTCGCTTTCTCACCGGCGCAATGTGGCTTCCCTGTGTCTCTTCTACAAATACTTTAACGGCTTCTGCTCTAATGAACATAGCTCACTGGTATCCCCTATATACAAATTTCCTCGAACCACAAGATTAGCAACTAGGTCCCACCCTTTTACTGTGAAACCAATAAATTGTAAACGCAAATTCTACTCCATCAGCTTCTTTTTTTTGCCTTCCTGACAGTTACAATCTCCAAGAATTTAAATGTAAAGTCAATAGTCATCTTCTGTCTTACTAACTTACATCCTCTCTCTCTTGTAGAAGAGATCAGCAATATGCCCATCCCATTTTTGAAGTATTTTTTTCTTTTTCTAGTATGAGTGTACCGTACTTTGCTTTTATATATCCTGTTGCTCAGCAGTTCGTTTGTCCTGTTAGTTTCTTTAACTATTTTTTATACATATCTTCATTATTTATACATATCTTCATTATTTGTCGAGCTCAGTCTCTCTATTTCGGCGCCTTTGTCCCTGAGCTATCTTTATTTAGCCTGTCTGCATTTGTTCTTTATTTCCTTGTGTAGCTTTCTGTATTCCGTTCCATATCTTGGCATCGTTTTCTGTCTCTCAGGTGATTAACAGTAAAATACACTTTAGAGATAAAAGTAGAAAAAAAACTTTAAATTTTTTGAGTATAAATATTTTTAAAAATGCATAAAATTGAGAGAAGAAAGTTTATTAATATGTCAAATCACTTTAATTTATTTTTAGAATCATATTGTAAATTCGGTCTTAGTTACTTTGGTTGTACAGCACGTTTGCACAAAATAGGATGTGCATTTCGGTTTTCAGTGCATATTGCTTTTTATAGCTGCATACAATAATTTGTATGCATACATGTCACATCTCGTCTGCTACCGGTTTTGTATATCTCCGTACAATCTGAATAATGCTCTAACGGTCAGTTACTCAACCGGCTTCCCAGTCATATTGTCGATGGAATGATTAGCAATCAATCTGGAATGAGACCAACACTTGTCCGAAAATGGAGGAGCTCTTCTTCGAGTCAATGACCAGTTAGCTAAAGCTGGCATTACATAGAAGACTTCGATTGCAGATCTAGAAAACTTTTCAACTATCAACCTTTACCTGATTAGGTTGGGTATATATAATAAACGGAATGTGATCACCATGAGAAACACCTGAGTTGAAGCCAAAAATGTTGTTAGTCAGTGGGATACTGAAAGAAAAAACATTTAAAACAAGCAGTCTTTTCAGTAAAATACTTGATATTAGAGATATTTCAATAATAGAATTAATACAAATATAAAGTTCGTCACTTAGCTGATTGTATTAAAGTTGTCTACAAAACTCTAGTCGTAATAACTGTAAAGTTTCGTAGACAGATCTCTCGAGCAACCACTCCGTTCATATCACCTGACGAATAGACGGGCCTATATTTAGAGAGTCTGTCTATGAAACTCTAGAGATGGGATGCTTAAGGTGGCACCAGTCAGTTAACTGACAAATTTTTCATTTGTATTAATTCTAATTGATAAAATAAATATTTGGGGGTGTAAAGAATGTTGTTTCTTACTTTGTATTCGGTGTGTAGTTTTTTAAAAAAGTGAGATTAAATTAAATTAAATTAAATTTTTGGCTCACTGTAATAAATTAAAAGTAATTCTTTCATTCATGGCTTACGTTCATTTACGTTCACGGCTTCTGCTCCGATGAACTTAGATCACTAGTGCCCCCTAAATACGAATTTGAACGAGATACTAGATTAGCAACTAAATCCCACCCTTTTACAGTGAAACCGATAAAATGCAACCGTAACTTCTACTCCAACAGTTTCTTTCCTCGCACTTCCCGACTGTGGAATTCTCTTCCAAACGATTGCTTCCCCGACGGCTACAATCTCCAGGAGTTTAAATGTAAGGTCAATAGACACCTCCTAACACATTAACCTGCTCCCATTCTATCAAACACTCTTCCCATCTGCCCAACCCTCATCCTCGCTATCCTTACTCATCTGTCAACTTCCTTCTGACATTCCCTATGTCTAACCACTCCTTCTCTTTACCTTCCCCTATGTAGCCCCATGCGCATTAGTGGCAGTGGAATGCCTTGCTTGGGGTGAGATGATTAAAAAAAAACACTCTTCCCATCTGCTCAACCCTCATCCTCGGTATCCTTACTCATCTGTCACCTTCCTTCTGACATTCCCTATGTCTAACCACTCCTTCTCTTTACCTTCCCCTATGTAGCCCCATGCGCAATAGTGGCAGTGGAATGCCTTGCTTGGGGTGAGATGATTAAAAAAAAAATTCCTAATTCTAACATATTTCTTGCCGATAAATGCACTAAAATTATGAAAATATCTATAAAAAACACGAAAAAATATTTTTTTACAAAGACATATTTGTAATATAATTCTGACAAGTTAGAAAGATTAAGTGAGAATCGTAAAACTTTTTTTCAAACTCTTAGGATACAATTTGAACCGCAGAGATAAAGTATTATTATTTTATACTTTGCTATTCAGATCAGCATGCCCCTCTTGACTACTATATGGCTTTGTCGATCATAATCTGTAACCTTTAAATTTCAGAATGAAAATAATCTATCTCTGTGGTCTGAATAGAAGGTTCGTTTTTATATGCTTTACTATTTGAACTAACACGTTTACCTTAGTTGCTATAGTAACAATATTTCAACATTTGTTTATTTTGGATTTCTTTAGATGTTTACATTTTTATACGTTAACTTAAAATACACATAGTAGGCGCATAAAGAAACTGAGTACTATTGTTATGGTTTATAAAATGGCGAGTGTTCTAAAAATAGAAAAAGATAGACACACTGACGCCAAGAATTCAAAATTGGGCGGCAAAATAAGGAACCGTTTTTTGGTAGGAGTAGGAGTAAGAGTGGGAGTAAGAAGTAGGAGTTAAGGACAGTAGTTTTGTGTAGGAGATTTGAAAAGGGAAAGACGCTAGTCAGTTGAAAACTAGAGTCCAGAAGGGATAGGCTCGTTTACTACTATCATCCCACAGTGGAGAGAATTTAGCTAGTCTGCTCCTGTATCCACACAAAATTTAAAGGTTGTAACTTGATGTAAAAACCTAAAGTTTTATACCAAAAATAAGCATCATTAATTCAAGTTTATCTTCTAATTATACCAAAACGAAGCAACCCAACACTATCAATGGACAAACGGATGAATAAGAAATAGTATTCACGGTATTCATATGAATTTTGAGTAAGCTTACTCTAAGACAATCCGGTATAATCATACTGCTTCGACTGTCGGTCTGGGAATGCTAACATTCTAACCGTCCAGTTACCATATTCATGATCAATATAATATGTTCGTATATGTAAAATGTAACAAGAAAACCCCCAACAATTGTTGCATTTTTGTTATTTACATGTAGAGTCGACAAAGAAAACAAGCATTAATGGAGGTCCCTTTCTAAATTAAAACATATTATCATATAATTATGAGTTATCAGAATATAGTAGTATGACCTAGTATCATAATACTAATAGTACAGTTGTTATATTAATACTTAAATGACGAAACTCTTTTGTTTCAATCAGTTCAAAGTGAAATATTAAAAAGAGCGTTAACAGGCCAACATCATTGGACATTTTTATTCAGAAATAACATTTATACGAAAATTGTGTCACCACAGAAATCTGCATGTGTGTCAGTTACAAAAAGATTCGTAAAAGTAATTTAAACAACTTAAGCTAAGAATATCAGTGATTTTTCTGCCCTATCTTTTTATTACACATTTTATACATATTATCTAACTCGTACATTCTACTCTATCTATTAATTGCACATTTTATTCATACAGGATGCGATGGGTAAATTGTCACCATATTATATTTGTAATATCGCCCATGTGCGTTGTCAGTTTTTTTTTTTGTTGATTTCACGGAATAGTTGGGTCAGTTAGACACCGGCTGTGAGAAAAAGAGTACCATGCTGCAATTCACTCCACCAGAAATTTGCAAACGGCATGCTGCACAGTCCTGCCGGAAGCTCAAATATGAATATTTCAGAGTGTTAGGATGTCAATCTGAAAACAGTTCAGAGGATTTGGAAAGAGTTGGTAACTCTAATGGTGATTATGAAGATACAGCAGCTTAGAAAACTCACTATGATCATTCTCATGAGAAAATAACCCCTGAACTTGTTGGCAAAGACCTCAAACTCGAAACGAAAGCCTACATAAAGTTCCTTAAGAAGTTAATGCTCTTCTATATCAAGAGGTTGTCTATTGGAAGACCCTATATCTGCCAGCAGGAATCTACACTATGCCACACAGGCATTAGAATGCAGCTATGACTGTCAGACAATTTTTGCGACCACATTAACCCTTACACCTGGCCATATAACTCCTCAAACTAAAACTCTGATTATTACGTGTGGGGTGCAGTTAAATGTAACACCAAAAATGAACTGAAGACAAGAATTATGGAAACATTTGCCAACTTAAGCAAGGAGACCATCCAGAAGAGATGCATGAGATTCCGAAATCGTTTGGAAGCCGTGATTGAAGCCAGTGGAAATTATATTGAATGGATTTACTCTAAAGTATTTCAAGATATTTTGTGTAATTTTGGTCTATATCTGTTAAAATGAAATGTCAGTGTTTTTTTTTTCATTTTTGCTTAATTTAGTCGACAATTTATCCAACACACACTGTATTTACGCACAAGTTGTAAACTTTTTTCATCATTTGACACTAATCATTACATTTTTCATTCATATTTATATCCAACTTGTACAAACCTCTCGTACTTCATTCTACACTTTTAATTATACATTACTCTCATCTTTACATCCAACTTGTAAAAAGTTTTCTTTGATCATTCTACACAATTAATTGCACTTTTCATTCATATTTGCATACAACCTTTCAGACATCATTATACACTATTAATTATACTTTTCATTCATATTTATATTCAGCCTTTTTTATTCCTTGTTCACTATCTATTTATTGCACTTTTCATTCATATTTACACCCATTTTGTATAAATCTTTCTTTCATTATCACAATATTTCTTTCATTATTCTACACTATTAATTGCATATTTCATTCACATTTACATGCATTTTTTACAAGAGTTTCTTTCATTACTCTACACTATTAATTGCACTTTTCATTCATAGTTAGATCCAACTTGTACAAACCTTTCTTTGATCATTCTACACAATCGCAATTTTCATTCATATTTAGATCAAACTTGTATAAACCTTTCTTTCATCATTCTACAATCTACACTCTCTATTAATTGAAAATTTCATTCATATTTGCATTCATTTTATACAAATCTTTATTTTCAACATTATACACTCTCTATTAATTTCACTTTTCATTCATATTTACATCCAAGTTCTACAAACTTTTTGTTCATCATTCTATACTATTAATTACACTCATCATTCATATTTACATCCAACTTGTACAGACCTTCCTTTCATCGTTCTACATTATTAATTGCATCTTTCATTCATATTACATTCAACTTGTGCAAAATCTTTTCATCATTCTACATCATCAGCTCATTGAATGTTGTATCCGTATTTACATCCATACATAAACATTTCATATTTACATCCATACATAAACATTTCTTTCACTATTTCACCCACCTGTTTATTATACGTTTTATTTATATTTACCTACTTGTATAAACTTTTCTTACACCATTCTACACCATATGTTCAAGGCACATTTTATTCATATTTACATCCAACTCATATAAACATTTATTTCGCTAATTATCACAAGCAACAAGAGCGGACGTGACTTCTTAAAAAAATGAAATGCATGAATCAAATTGCCAGATTTGTTCCTAAGACATCAAAAATAAATTTACTTTACCAGTAACAAAAGCTAATTACGTATTAATAAAATAAAACTTTTTGTTTGAAACAGGATATGTCGTCTTTTACAAGATTTTGATAAGTATTTTTTAGAAGAATAAATTTATGTTTCACCCAGTTGTATTCTATTTTATTTATTCATTTATTTCAGCGTTGAGAAGTTTTATTAGATAGATATTTGTGAATTTGTAATCTTTCAAGTTTTCCATAGAATTTTCTAGACTTTGTATATCAGTAGTATTAACTGAAATGGTAGAATATAAGTCCTTAAAATAGGAGTTATTTTCTTCAAACTAAACAATAGATGATCAACAGTATATCTCATTTAACTCTGTGAATGCTATAAATATAAAATAAAAATGATACTGAAAAACATTGTTATGATTGTTGTGAATTGTAAAACAAAGAAACATTGAATATAAAAATTCTAATTCTTAAAATGAAAACATATTTACTTACCGTCGTCCATGATAGCCGTCGTGATGTTTTTACCGGTGTATCCTTTAGACCATGCCATGTTGACGTTTAAATCTAGGCCCTTAATACCACCAGACTGGCCAGTATTTTTCTGGAAAATGTATTGCAGAGAAAAAAATAACAATATGAAAAGTATAAATTTAGATATTAAGAAGAATATACATCTGTTATCAAATCTTTCTAAAAAGTAGAACATTAAAAACGGACATTTTGCTTAACCCTCTAGGGCCATTCGTATCATATTTGATACAGTATTTCCCTATAAGGAAACATTTGGTATTTCCCTATAAGGAAACATTTGGTATTCATTGACTGAGCAGTCAGTACTGCTTTCATTTGAAATTTATAAAATATTTCTCTTAACCCTCTAGGGCCATTCGTATCATATTTGATACAGTATTTCCCTATAAGGAAACATTTGGTATTTCCCTATAAGGAAACATTTGGTATTTCCCTATAAGGAAACATTTGGTATTCATTGACTGAGCAGTCAGTAGTGCTTTCATTTGAAATTTATAAAATATTTCTCTTAAAAAATTGTTCAGGAAAATATTTCTTTCAAGGCTTGTTTTCATACTGTATCAAATATGATACGAATGGCCCTAGAGGGTTAAGAGAAATATTTTATAAATTTCAAATGAAAGCAGTACTGACTGCTCAGTCAATGAATACCAAATGTTTCCTTATAGGGAAATACCAAATGTTTCCTTATAGGGAAATACTGTATCAAATATGATACGAATGGCCCTAGAGGGTTAAATTTGTAGCCCTCAGGTTGATTAGAAAAAGTTCCGATAAAAAATTGGAGTAGATAGATATATTAATTGGAGTAGATAGATATATCTATTGCCCGGTTCACACTCCACCCATGTCTATTGAACAGGTAAAGAGGCTCATCCCTTGTTCCCTGTTTAGGATGTGGTTTCCGGCTTTCTCTTTTCTAATCTTCTCACTGTGGTTTCTTTCTTTTTTTCAATTGGAGTAGATAGATCTATCTATTGCTCGGTTCACACTCCACCCACGTCTATTTAACAGGTTAAGAGGCTCATCCCTTGTTCCCTGTTTAGGATGTGGTTTCCGGCTTTATCTTTTCCAATCTTTTCACTATTACGTAACCCCCTGCACATCAGTGGCGTTACCGCCTTGCTCGGGGTGATACGATTAAAAAAAAAAAACTCATTGAAAGGATCCCTAGTCGCCGATGCATTAAAGATATACAAAAAGTTATGCTCACAAGTATAGCTTATACATTAAGAAGGAATTTATCAATGTAAAATGTGTGTGATCTTAGTTTGTCTTTTTTGTTTTATTTACAAAAATGATTAGTGGAATATTTCATGAAGCCTTTTACCTTAGGACTGGGGTACGCAGCGATGAAGAAGAAATTATAAAAATCCATTTTCTCGCATTATCGAATAGCTTATTTTGGGACCCTGTGTTCCACGTACAAAATTACTGTAATATGTGTCTTCCTAGTCGGTAGAAATTAATCTATGTACCTTTTCTAAGCATTATTTTACTTTACTGTACTGTAGCAATGCCCTTCTATACCAACATAAACAAAATATATCAACATTACAAAACAACTGTTCACAAATAGATAGATAGATAGATAGATAGATAGATAGATAGATAGATAGATAGATAGATAGATAGATAGATAGATAGATAGTGTTGTTGTGTCCTCCCTGTAAAGAGTCTGTATTGGACTCTAACGCCTACTATAATATTAGTAGGAGAGGAGGCCATGTGGGAAGCAGTCGAATTGATTTAAGTTGCGTCTCTGTCCTCGGTCGGAGTGCAGCTTGGTTGTATGTCTGCCCGAAGACGGACATGCAGCTGAAGAAAATTAGATTGAAGACTGCCAAACCCCAGGGGACACACTCCAAGCTTAATTTCTTTTTCGGGAGGAGGCTGGGTTTATTGCCCGGCGTCTTAGGCTTCTCCAAAAGTGGAAGTGCTGAGGGGGTTTTGAGAAATCTTTTTACAGCGCTGCCAATAAACCCACCTAAATATTGACCTTGTGTCGCATCTTTTGCATGGTGTGTGCAAAAGTAAATACCAGCAGTCGAGTTGATTGAATGCTTAACCGACACATGCACTAGTCGTGTAATGCACTTATGTTGTATTTACTGTTAAACATACAATATTTCTATCACACATGTTTTGTCATTTCTTAAACCTTTCACTTGGTTGAAACATCTTGGCGACGAAGGATTCGAAGAAATGAACTTCACGTGAAGTCATAACATTTATCGTAATATTTTTATTATAATTGTTTATCATAAAAACATAGTTGACTGTAAAACAAGAAAAATATTTAGCTGCTGATGAGATGCTGATAAACTAGTATATATATATATATATATATATATATATATATATATATATATATATATATACGAATGTCGTTGATGGTTGCTTGGGAAGTTCTTTTCTTCATGTATTTTCAAAAATATGAAAGCAACTACTGAACCAACCACTTATTTCTTTCCATGTGATTTGAGCGACAACTTCTCTCTCACGAATCTGTCTTCAAGGTTATTTCTTTGCCCATCCAGCTGAATACGATGAAGAGATGATTGATTGTATTGAATACTCGACTTCTGAACTTTTGTCTTCACACAGTGTCTATGATGTGAACGAAAAAACAAAGTAGATGAGAGTCAAATATGAAGTTGAAAATATGAAATATATAATTTTTACTCCTGTTTATAAGATGATCTATCTATCTATCTATCTATCTATCTATCTATCTATCTATCTATCTATCTATCTATCTATCTCACAGTTCATGATTTGTCTCTTTTTCTCTTTCTCTCCTTATTGTTTCTTATATTTAAATGAAAACCATTTTTACAACAATGATCTAACATTGCCTGATGACTAGGTAGAAATCTCAAAACATAGAAATGTCCGTGTCGCAATGTATTTTTAATTAAAAACAAATTCAATTATATATATATATATATATATATATATATATATATATATATATATATATCGGGCGCGTAATATAAATTGCGCTAAAAAGACTGCCTTCTTCCACCGAATGCCCAGGTGTAGAGTCGCCGACTGACGCCAATTCGGGCGCGTTTCGAGCCTGGGTTATGTAGCAATCGGAGTCTAAGCGTACTGATGAGCTGTGATACAGCGAAACAGATCTGTCTGCGGATGACAATATGTATGTATCTTTTTTAAACATATACTGTTTCATATACATATATAGATTTAAGCATATACGCTCTCCCGTAGATTTACCTTTCACCTTTCTGATCAGAGTACAATTAAACAACATTTCTTAGGAAAACATAGCTATGTAGGTAATATCAGACAGCTATGTAGGTAATATCAGACAGAATTTAGTCAACAATACAATAATCCTCACTTACACACACAGTAAAAAGAGCCTTCAGATATTGGAGGCCATCTACATTAAATCCAAACAACCCACACTTAATAAATCACGTTTAAATCTGGTCATGACACATTACATTGCATTTAAATATATGGTTCTGTTATCATTTCGAGCTCGGTGTGACGTCATAGAACTGCATTACAAATTTAAGAACTGCGTTTGCTATTTTTGGTAACTGTTATCGTTGCTTAATAAAGTTTAATGTCAACACAAGATAAAATCGTCGCTGATGGTAGATGTTTTTTGTTAACGTTCTTGTAACTTCTTTGAAGATGACTCATGTGAGCTGTAAGCTTAGAACTAAATAAAATATTATCCAAATGTTGGAGAATTTTGTCTTTATTTTCACCTGAAATTAACGCCAAACGTTTAGAACGGCACACGATTAAACATAATAGACATTCATTGTCTCTTATATTTAACAGTATACACTATATATATATATATATATATATATATATATATATATATATATATATATATATATATATTGTCATCCGCAGACAGATCTGTTTCGCCGTATCACAGCTCATCAATACGGTTAGACTCCGATTGCTTTTTTACCCAGGGTTGAAACCCGACCGAAATGGCGTCAGTCGGCGACTCTCTCTCTCTCTCTCTCTCTCTCTCTCTCTCTATATATATATATATATATATATATATATATATATATAATTTTTTTTAATATTTTGAATTTTTTTTCTACCTCGGAAACTCCAACCGTGCTATGGTTCCCATTAATATCTCTCTCCACTCCCACTCACCCAGAAACTTCTTACCAACAGACTATTTTACTGCTACCAATGAGCATACTGGGATTTATTCCACAATTTTCTGTAGGACGTACTATGGAATAAAGTGTTTGGTCTTATTCGTCTCCTGCCTGCTCGACCGCCATTGCTCACAGAAATAATTTCTTCCGGTTATATCGGAGCCACGCGTCAGACCATAATAGACACCTTTTTTGCTTTTGCTCGTAATGAGGGTGAGAGGATCCTACGTGATGCTAAGTCGTTGTTTGCTAATATAATAAAGCTGCGCATAGCAGCCAGCAAGTCCAGATCCAAAGACTACTAGTGACTCTGCAAAAGAGAACAACAGCAAACTCTCCATCCCTCCTTTAATCAATAACTTTGAGGTCCTCAGAGCCACATCACTCTAGGCTGAGTGCTTTGCTCACAGATTCTGCTCTAACTACACATTTAGCTCGTTTGGAGTATCCCCACCCGACTTTTCACCTAAAACTAAGGTTCAACTGAAGCTCGTATACGTAACCCCTTCTCTGGTACCTAACATGATTTATAACCTTGACCTGCACATAACACATCACTGAATAAGTCTCGCGCTTGACATATAAATAGCGTACTAATAAAAAAACCCACGTGATTTTTATGAAGTACCTTCAAATGGCACGTGACAAAATTTGGGCCCAGTCGGTTATTTTAGTTTACAAATTACAATTATTTAAATGAAACTACTGTTGCATATTTTCAAAACAATGAAAAAAAATCTTCATTGTGTTTGTTGATAAAACATTGCTTTCTAATTAGAAAAAATACTGTTCGAGCAAAGTAATGGCTTGATAAGTATTATTTGGACACTGCCCCGTCAGAAACAACGGTTAAGTGGTGGTATACTGAATTTAAATGCAGTCACACAGACACAAATGATGATGAACGCTCAGGTTGCCCAAAATTGGCAGTTGTCCCGGGAAACAGCAAAAAAAAAAAAATCCAAGAACTCATTATGGACAATCGTAAATTTAAGTTGTGTGAGATAGCAGAGTAGTTGAACATAATCAGAAGACAGTGCATTCCCCATTTTGCATGAACTTTCAATGAGAAAGCTGTGTTCCAAGTGGGTGCCACGTTTGCTCACTGTCAATCAAAAAAATAACAACGCGTCGATGATTCAGAGCGTTGTTTGCAACTGTTTCAACGCAACAAGAAGGAGTTCAGGCATAAATATGTGACAATTGATGAAACATGGATTCACCCCTTCATTCCGGAGTCAATTTGGCAGTCAGATGAGTAGACAGCAGCAGGTGAAAGCCGTCCAAAGCGACCAAAGACATAAACATCAGCAGGCAAGATTTTGGACACCATATTTTGGGATGCACAAGAAATCTTTTTGCATCAACTACCTTGAGAAAGGACGGATCAGCAACAGCAAATATTATACAGCATTATTGGTGCATTGAAAGGAAGAAATCACAAAAAAAAAAAACGGGCAAAAATGAAGAAGAAAAAGTGATCTTTCTCCAAGACAACACACCGTGTCACAAGTCGATCGGAACGATGGTAAAACTGCATGAAATGCACTTCTAATTGCTTCCGCATCCACCCTATTCCCCAGTTCTGGCCCCCGGCGACCACTGGCTGCTTGCAGACCTCAAAAGAATGCTTTAGAGAAAAAGATTTGGTTCCAATGAAGAAGTGACATCGAAAACTGAGGTCAAAACAAATCGTTCTCCAAAAAACAGTCATCGAATTGTTAGAAAAGAGTTGGAATCAGTGTATCACCCTAGAAGGAGACTATGTTGATGAATAAAGTTGAATTTTGCTTAAAAGTTGTTGTTTTATTAGCTAGGCCCAGGATTTATTGGGTAATGTTTTAGGGAGCGGTGGTGACGGAATCCCGGTCATCGTCAGGAAGAAATGTGTCCCTGAATTCTTCTCTTTCCTCTACAAACTCTATAACTACCGCCTGTCTGCTTCCTGCTTTCCTGCCTGCCGGAAGTCTACTTCTGTGGTTACCCCGGACCCCTGTAATTATCACCCTATCAGTCACCTACCAATTTTTGGCAAAGTGTTTGAGGCCGTCATCAATGTTAAAGTGGTTCAACATCTCACACCCCATAGCTTATTCTCCGACATAACTTTTTCTTCACCAGGTACTTTCGTTCTTCGCTAAGTCTGCTTCTGATATGCTAACGACCATATACCGGGCTCTCGATAAGAACGGTGAAGCAAGAGCTGCTGCCCGAGATATCGCCAAAGGATTTGACTGAGTTTGTCACGGTGGCCTTCTTCGCAAGCTACAAAGCTATGGTATAATTGGGCGCTTGTTTGACTTGATCCAATCGTTCCTATCAAACTGCATAATGAAGGACTTGAACGGATTATCACACGAACGCAGGTGTCCCCCAGGGCTCAATCCTATGTCCGACGCTCTTTCTGATCTTCATCAACGATCTCCCTGATGTGACCAAATTTCAATTAGGCATTTATGCTGACGACACCACCATTTATTCTCGCCTTCGTAAGAAATCTGTCAAGGTTGACAAAGATAACCTCGCTGTTGATTTTGAAACGGATATCTAATCTGTGGTGGACTAGGGGAGAAATGACTCATAAATTTTTACCTTTCCGAAACGAAGCTGCTATTTTTTAACCACCATAAACAATCCCTCCCATTCCCATTAGCATAGATCAAGCTACCCCACTGTGAAAGCAACACACTGCGTGTTTTATTTATTTATTTTATTTATTTATTATTATTTGGGGGGTGGGTCACTGTCGACAGCAGTGGTGAAAAAAGGGATTCTAATCAGACTCTACGACAAAAAGGTATTCAGGGTAATGACAACACTAACAGCAAAAAAATAAATAAATAAATAAATAAAGAGAGAAGAAACTCTTCAAAACAATAAGATTTATATAAATTCAATTCAGTGGTTAAGGAGAAGGTTGGTGAACCTTGACATTTTTTCCCATTCCAACAAATCACTAAAAGAACTGTACAAGTCAAACAGACTTATTGTTTTCGCTGAAAGGGTAAAGTAAAAATTTACCCCCTCTCCCGCTTGTAATTTTTTCAGTAAAAGAACCGTACAAGTCAGACTTATTGTTGGTTTAGAGGATAAGGAGAAAAAATTACCACTTTCGTTTCTTATTTTACGTACTACTGCAGTAAAAGGGACGAATTTAAAAGTGCAATGCTAGAGGTGATGAAACACCAAGCTAGCCCCTCCCCACCCCTGAAAGCAACACATTGCGTGTCCTCGGCCTAACTCTCTCAGCCGGCCTAATTATTTCAGTAGGACTACTTCATTGAATCAATAGCTGCATCTACTGCTAGGAAAGTTGGTTCACTGTGTCGGGCCAGGAAGTTTTTCTCGCCTGAATCCATCTTACACATATACAAATCAGCCATCCACCCGTTCTTTTCAAATACTGTTGTTATATCTGGTCGGGCGCCCCTGCTATTTATCTCGAGGGTCTTGACAGGATCCAGACTGCAATATAGTCGGTCCCGGCCTGACTGCTTGTCGATGGGTTGTGGCTTCCCTCTGTCTATTCTATAAAAAAAATCACGGTCTCTACACCGACTAGCTTAGCTCCTTGGTTCTCCTCTACTCGAATTTACTCGAGCAACTAGACTAGCAACAAGGTCTCATCCATTTACAGTCAAAGCAACCAAATGCAATCGACACTTCTACTCCACGGTTTCTTTTCTTGCACTTCTTGCCTGTGGAACTCTCTTCCGTATAATTACTTCTTTGAAAGTTACAACCTTCAAGAGTTTAAATGAACGTCAAATGAAGAGTTTAAATGAACGTCAATTCAAACTTTTATCCACTTGACTTCCATTCTTCTCTTGTCCTTTCCCTAACACCTTCTCTATCTTGTTTTTCTCCCTTTTCATGCTACTCTCACGTAACTCTCTTCAAACCAGAATTCGCATTCTTTTCTTACTTATTCTGACAGCCTCTGTAACTGGTCCTCTTTTTCTTCGCTCTCGTTCTATGTAACCCTTCACTCTCCTTTATTATGATTCTAAAAAGAAATTCATTAGATTTTTTTTTAATTAACCCCTCCGTTTTACGAATTTAACATCATTTCCTATATATATATATATATATATATATATATATATATATATATACATACAGAGAGAGAGAGAGAGAGAGAAATAATAAAACTCATATGAAATATCTTGATATATTATGTCAGGTGAAATATAGGAAAATAAATTAGAAATTTGAAAGTGTTTATACATTTTTTCACTAACATATTCAATTAAAACATTATCAGAACAATTGAAAACAAAAGAAGAAGTGCATTTATTTACTTCTACGCAGGATAAAATATAATATAAATGTCAGTTCTACATTAGTGCCTTCACACGTACGTGTGGGTAAAGTTAAATATTGCTTACATGTTTCAAGTAACACTACAAATGCTATTATTGCGATCAACAAACATCCACTTATAATGAAATTGATAGATACTTAGTCATGTTGAAGTCCGCAGGGACTAAGGCTTTTATTTTTGCTACACCTTAACTCAAGAATCAACCATGGATAATGCTAACCAAAAGACCGGAAAGGGATTATTATTTAAGCACGATAATGGTTGCAATAATATTAAGTGAAAATGATAAAGTTACTAAAAACAATTAAAACATTAATGACGATATTACCAATGACGGGTTAAGGATAAAATAGTAATTAACACCAAGAACTACTTCCAAATCCGTTCATCAAGAACAACAAATAAAATGAATTAAAAAATACAATTATAATGAAGAATATACTTGAATCTAATTATTCATATGAAAACATGTTTGGTTCATAAAGTATAGAGCAACATTAAAAACAAAAAAGCTGATATGTCCCGGAAAGGGATATATATATATATATATATATATATATATATATATATATATATTAAAAAAGAATTAATTCAAAGATGTTGAATGGCCATTTCGATATGAAGATCCCCACGGGGGACGACACATCACCTCAGCAACAGAAAAAACCTTTCAGAAACTGGAGAAAAATTAGTCTACTTTTCCTTTTTAAATAGATTGCAAAGAAATTAAAAACTAAATAATAAAATAAAATAAAAATAAAAATAAAGGGAAAGAAAAAGAAAAAGAAAACGAAAAAGAAAAAGAAAAAGATAGAATAAAATCAAATAAATAAGAAAAGAAAAAAAATTGACATCGTCTGGGTTCGCAAAAAAAAGGGAGAATGTAACTAAAAATTAACATACAGCCGTGTTAAATCGACGTATATATATATATATATATATATATATATATATATATATATATATCATTCGAGGTAGTTAAGCGGTGTAGGCAAATGTAACCGGGTAGAACAATATGGTACGTAGACGTAATGGACGGTACACGTCGTATGCAGTATTCTGTGAAGTGGGCGTAGTCAATAGACGTAGACCAATAATCGTAGACCTCTAGACATAGATCTCTAGTCAAAGACTTCTAGCGGTAGACCTATGGACGTAGGTCTCTTTTGGTAGACCTCTATATGTTTTCGACTTGGTCGGTATTTATGGCTGACACCAGCCAATCACATTATTGTGAGGGGGAACCAAAGTCTATGCATATTCATTACATATTAATTACATCAAACGATTCGGTCAAAAATGTATGATAATGATGTAACAATCTTAAAATGCATATTTAGGTGTGAATAGATAGTAGTAACTTGGAATGACCATTAAATGTCTTAAATAACCTTAATGAATCAGTTAATTGCAGTACGTGATACACGGTTGGGTGAGTATGTCTCTTTTGAGACATGACTGACTGGTAAGAACTTTTCTCGCGATAGGTTGCCATTTCTTTCTGCAACCGATGCTATAGAACCTAATATCCCTTGTTATTTAACCCATAGCCGGAGGGAAAAGAGATGGATTAATACCTTTCTCAAGGATATTTTCGCGTAAGTGAAATTAACGAATTCAACTGAAATTCGAACTTAAATGAAATACAATTCCAAATAACCAATGACTCAAAGTAATTTGATTTGTTTCTATTAATCTTGACCTTAAATGGAACGTATATATTCTTGCTGTAAGAATTATCGGTTAATTTTATTGCCTCAGAAATTAGCTTCTTGTTATGTTTTTTGTTTTTTGTTTTTTCAATCAATTCATCCCAAGAAAGACGATAATGTTACTAAAACGTAACAGGCTAGCTGAAGTGAAAATAGGATTCAGTCAGTCAGTTAAGTGTCATACGTGATACACGCTTTGGACGATCATGTCCCAAAAGAGACATTACTTTCCTAAGGGTGTTTGTGCGCAAATGAATGCAAGGAATTCCACTGGAATTCGAACGCGGCACGCCGATTTGTCGTTCCGAGTCGATATCCACTGCACCACAACACACATCCTGAAAATAAGATCAACATACTTTTAAGGGCCTGGAAACCAAACCCTAAAGAAGAAACAAAAAATAAACCTCTAATTTTGTTCAGGGAGGAGTGTAAACCGGGCGATACATGAACTATATACTCCTAACTCCTGCCGCCTAACTTTACAACAGACAGAGCAGTTCGAGTATGAAATATTGCTGCCATATTTGGGTTGATGTTGCTCAATTATCATTGTCCAATCTCGACAGGGTTCAAAAGCTACAGCGCGGCCTTATGGGTGATTAATAATATTTCAATTAATAACCCTTTTCCTACAGGTAAAACATTTCTAGCCTATCATTAGACTATCGCCATTACTATGGCAGTTATTCAGACTAATTACATTCCATAGTTTCACTAGTTCAGACCTTTACAACTAGGACTCCCTATGGCGTGTTCCTGAGGGTAAAGCAACACCATTCTCTTCATGTAATAATAAAAAGCAAACATTTGATGGAAAAAGTTTGTTTTTATTAAGTTTGGGGGCCATTTTTTAATCATACTATGTTGTTTTTCAGCTATTTAGTAGAGGTACATATAATTCGAATTTCAGTTGAATTCTTTGCATTCACTTACGCACAAATATCCTTAGAAAAGGTATTAATCCGTCCCTTCTCTCCACTTATGGATTAAATAATAGGACAGATTGGGTGTTATAGCCTTTGTCGGCTACCAGTCTACGGCAGAAAGCAATGGCAACCTACTGCAGGATAATCTTCTGCCTAGTCAGTCATGTCACTTTCGAGACATGATCGCCCTATGTGTGTATCACTTATGGCCATTAACTGACTGACATATAATTAGCCCCTATCGAAAAAAGTCTTGACACCAACAGTACGGCTTTGTTCTTTACCAATTTTTGCACCTAAAGCACGAATTTTTTTGTCAAAAAAAAAAGAGCAAAAAACAGAAAAAGAATTTAGTCATATATTTTAATGTAGGTACCTTCACTAAATCGCTGAAAAAACAGCATAGTATGAATAAAAAAGGCCCCAAATAAATAAAACTTACTTTTTCATCAAATTTTTTCTGTTATTAAAGAAGAAAGATCAAAGTATATTTTAATCACTTTTGAAAATTTTTTACTACTTCGTAGCACGTTCGAAATTTTGGTAAAAATTTTATTTTGATTTTAGTTAGCGGCTAACTAAATTTTTACGAGATTACAATGGAAAACGTAATATTACAATGGAAAACGTAATATTACAAACACAACACGGTTTTTTCCGGTGACAAACACATTAATTTGAAACTTTTTGCAAAAATCAAATAATTCTCGGATTTTAATAAAACTTTCAGGACTTATTCACAAATTAAGGAAATTATGTTGAAATTATAAGTTTTATAACATATTTGTAAAATTATTTTTTTGACATCTGTTACCCCACTCCACGTAAATTCATAAAATTTTAAGAAATTAAATTTTGTTACGAAAATTGGTTTTATTAGATAACCGCTGGGGCATGTAAATCATCTGTTATTTTTTTCAAACATTTTGCCTTTATTTCCTAAAATCTTCTCCGAGTAGTAAAAGAAAAAATGGAATATAACTATGACATTATTTAATTTGATAAATTTTTATTCTCTAAATAAATAATATAAATTAAGGACATTATAATCTGAAGAAATTTTCTTTCGCTTAATAATTAAATTTTAAAAGAATTCTCGTCATTATTTATTATAATTTATAAAGTTTTAAAAATATTTTAAATACTTCAAAGATTTGTTGGGGTTAATATATAAACTTATTAAGTGAAGATTACATTTGCTAATCGAAAATTTAAAAGTTTGATAGAAATCGTCGTGCCTTCGTATTTTTAAAAATCATTTTTAATATTTTTAATTTTGTATCTTTTTTTTTCTTTTTTTTCTATATCTTTTTTGAGTTTTTTATGGTAATTGTTACAGGGACTCACTTATATATAATTAGCAGTTCTACTTTGTAGAAGCAGAAAGTAAGAGAGAGAGAGATAGATAGATAGATAGATAGAGAGAGAGAGAGAGAGAGAGAGAGAGAGAGGGAGAGAGAGAGAGAGAGTGGAATCTACTCCATCATAACTCTGACAGCGACGCTAAAAATTGTTCATTAGTATTTTTCTACTACTACCGTTGTAATATATTTGCTTAACACTATTCCGTTTTTGTGTCTTTATTTCTGGCCCAACGGACCACAATAACTTGGTGACGAGGTCACAACAACTTGGCGAAGAGGATTCTTACGGACCACGAGGTTTCTTACGAACGACCAGGATTCTATAGACCTTTGAGGATCCCAAAAGGACTGCGCGGAAATTGTCAATATTGGTTCAACATTGGAAGCACGAAACAAAAATTCTATTTTCGTCACACTACGTTCTACTCAACAGTATATGGTATTACAGAAAAGGAAACTGATTGAAAAATAAAGGTGTAACTAACTTACACTGAACTTGAACGCGAGACGCTAAACTACGAGAATTCCTGTTTTCTGAGTAAAAAAAAAAACAAAAAAAAACATCCGCGATTCTCTGAATGAGTAAGAATTTAAAGTTATTACTTTAATTAATTGTTATTTTCGTTCTACTGAGTGAGTAAGAAACTAAAGTTTGTTTTTGTTTTTTGTTGTTTTTTATTTTGTTTTTGTTTTTTTGTTTTTGCTTTTTGTTATTCAAAGACAAGTTTTCATTGAATTTAATTTGCATTCGGGTAACACTAATAAAACCAAAACCAAAAAAAAGGCACGTATAAACATGGATGAATTTAAATCCACCATGCTCGATTTTCTTAAGTTCCAACTTGAACGGCAAAACCAATGGGTGTTTAAACAGAAAGAAAAGTAACTTGAAAATAAAAAAATAAACTGTTGAAATTCAAAAGCAAACTGCAAACGAACGACTTAAATGTCAAAAGCAAGCTCAAAAAGAACTGCTTGAATTTCAAAAACAAAGTTAAACATCAAAAACTCGAAAAAATTCTACTTCAAACTCAACGAAAGCAAAGAAACTCGCTTAAACTGGCAAACTTGGGACAAGTTAGTGAAAACGAAAATGCGTTCTCTTTAAAACGATATGGGGCGCAATAAGAACCTTTTCATATTCTCCGGAAGAGGATATAACCTTTACCTCATATTTTAAAAGGTTCGAGGATTTATACGCCAGATTGCATAAATTGGTCAGGCTCTAAGAAAGTTTGCCTTCTTTTCCGGAAACTGGTCACCGTAGAGCACACCAAATTTGTGGATTATATTTTACCCCGTACAACAAACATACACTGAAGCGGTTAAACCTCTTACAGAACTTTTTAGTAATAAAAATTCACTCTTTTATAAGAAGTGGAAATGTATTAATTTAACCAGAAAACCTTGTGAAGATTTCACTACGTTCACGTCGGTCGTGAACAAGCATTGCTACGACTTCAAACTGTCAGAATTGAGTGCAAATAATTTCAAGTGTTTGATATTTTTTTCAGGGACTCGTTTCAACTAAAGATGATGAAATTTGACGTAGAGTTCTAAATAAATTGGAAAATGAGCCAAACCTTACTCTCCAATAAATAGTGAAAGACTGTCAGAGATTCTTAAGCGTATGCCAAGATTCGAAAAATGTTGAGGAATCTGGCATAGCTGACATAAAATAGTACGCCGAAAGAAAAAAACAAATTGATTCTCCCCCTAAATCAAATCAATCACAAAATAAACGAGACAACTTGCTCCCCAACCCATGTTCTGGTTACGGATTTTTATATTGGTATAAAGATTGCCATAACCGAAATAAAAAATGCTTAAATTGTAACCGCATCAGGCAAAGGAGCTCATATTGTCGAGTGAGAAAAAAAAGGTTAATAACTTCATAAAAACATAAAAAGCAGATGAACAAGACAGGTTAAATGCTACAAAGTACCTACAAATACAAATCCTAAATAAAAGTATTAAAGTACAGTTTGATTTTGGTTCAGATTTAACAATCATAAATCTACATACTTGGAAAAAGTTGGGAAAACCAACCTTGCTAAGAACTAATAAAATGGCTAAGTCCTTGAGAAGGAAATCAAGTTTACAGGAGAACTTTTACGAATGTAACATCTCAAGGAAGGACATTAAAATTAAAAACGTTTTTATTAAAAAATACAGAACATTTATTTGGCACCAACTGGATGAAGAAATTTAAGTTGGGAGATATGCCAATTAATTCATTTCGCCCAAAACTCGAAAACCTGACCCCTGAGACAAATAATTTAATAACAAAATTAAAAGAAACTTTTCTGGAGTTTTTTTTTTTTTTTTTCAGGGGATCTTGGTCGGTGTAACAAGATGATGGCAAATTCGAGTTAAAAGAGGACATTCAGTTAGTGTTTAAGAAAAACGTCATGTGTCTTTTGCCTTTTTACCAAAAATAAATGGAGAACTCGACAGACTAGAAAGAACCGGTGTCTTATCGAAAACTGTGTACAATAAATAGGCCTCACCGTTTATGTGGAAAAGTCAAACGAGACCCGGGTTTGCACCGATTTCTCGACGGGGCTTAATACGGCATACAAAATATATTTGCCGTTTAAAGAAAATGACGGACTTCATCGCTCTAAATACAAAAAGAAAAATATTAAGACTCCTTACGAAGTTAATAATCATGAGTAGCATTTCTGCTTTGTAGAAGCAGAGAGGGAGAGAGACAGAGAGAGAAAGTGGAATCTATTTCATCATAACTGTGACAGCCGCGTTTCAAGTGTTCCAAGTGTTCATTGGTGTACGTTTGTTTTTGTAATATATTTTTTAACACTATTCCGTCTTTGTAACTTTATTTCTGGCTCAACGGATCACAATAACTTAGTGACGAGGTCGCAAAACTTATTTCTATGTGTGCATTAAAAAGTCATGTGTTTCAGGGTTTCTTCCTTTTACCGGAAAAAATTTGTTCAATTATGTCACTTGTGATCACCATATACTTATCTTATCTCGCATCTGAGAGCTGTCAACACGTTTCATATATGGCGGACAGGTCAAAAAGTTTAACTCTGTGATTAAGAAATCGTTTAATTCTAAATTTTATGCTTTAAATAAGTAATTCTTGTGTAAATCAGATTAATTTAACATTAAATGATAGTTTTTTAAACATAATGTGTCAGAGATGTATATTTTATTTTTGTAAGACTTTTTAAAACTGAGAATTGCCTTTTGTTTTCAAATATGTCGAGACTCAAAAAGTACGAAAAATTGAAAGATTTTAAAAAAATTGAAACATTTCAAATTCCAATCAATATAATTTCTGTTTGAAATACACCAGAGTATTTTGCTTTCTGGAAATATGAAATTTAATCATTTAGCTTTCAATTAAAACTAAAATAAAATTTTTAAAAAACTTTTTTTTATTTTTAAAAATTCAATTTAAAAGTTAGTTATGGAAAATTAGTTGAGTTATCTTTTCTAATGGTAATAAATTAACTATTATGGACAGTATCATAAAGATATCTTTCTTTTGTCAATGTGTGATTCATTGTGTCTAACCGTCTTTCAAGCCGACATTGTACTGACGAGATTACATGTTTTACTTTCCGTTATTCGTCTTCACAAATTTTAAAATTTCTTACTTGAAGCCTTTTTTTTTTTTCATTCATCAATGTTATTTGCGAAATCAACAAAACATCATGGAAAATTAGAAAACAAAAGGGGAGATAATTAGTTTGATACACAGCCGGTTGTTTGCTTAATATCATTGGATACTACACAAATACTCAAATTACGCTTTCTTCTTCGACACGCTTAACATTTCTTCTTCGCTTTCCAAGCTTTCTATCTATTTCAACCTTTTTCTTTCTATCTATCTATCTATCTATCTATCTATCTATCTATCTATCTATCTATCTATCTATCTATCTATGCCAGTCTGTTCATATCTATCTATCTATCTATCTATCTATCTATCTATCTATCTATCTATCTATCTATCTATCTATCTATCTATCTCAGACTGTTCATATCTATCTATCTATCTATCTATCTATCTATCTATCTATCTATCTATAGTTCTTTCTTATGTGCATATTCAGTGTGCCTTTCTACCTAACACACACACACACACACACACACACACACTCTCTCTCTCTCTCTATATATATATATATATATATAGTGAAACAGACTTGTATGTGGATGACCAATACATTATGCTCTCATTATGATTAAGCTTTCTAGAGAGGAAAATTTAAAAAAACACTTACCACTTCCACAATTTATACATTACTCTTCAAAAATGAATTGAGTTCTTTCGGTTACTGGCGTGTGCATACTCCACTTATATACAACACGCTAAAATTTCCTGCCTCTGATTCCATACGTCTATGGGTTAGGGGTTAGCGAAGCCGACTGATACCAAATAGGTCGAGTTTCGATCTCGGCCATAAGCAAGTAGATGTCTATATATATATATATATATATCCGCAGACAGATCTGTTTCGCTGTATCACAGCTCATCAGTACAGTTAGACAGCCGATTACTTTTTACCCAGGATTGAAACCCGATCTGCGATTCCACCTACGAAATACGGGCGCTCAGTAGAAGGAGACAAACTTTTTAGCGTGTATATTATCATTATACAAGCCCAATAGCTGAGAGTGTTCTAATTCATTGCTGAATGAACAATGCGTAGATGCCAGAGTAGCTACTGTTTTTCAAGTATAATTCACTCTTTTCATATGAACGTATTTTTCAATCTATCTATCTATCTATCTATCTATCTATCTATCTATCTATCTTAGTCTATTCTTATAGATATCTTTCAGTGTTCTTGTCTACTTATCCATCCAGCCATCTATCTATTTGTCTCTCTCTCTCTCTCTCTCTCTCTCTCTCTATCTATCTATCTATCTATCTATCTATCTATGTCAGTCTGTTCATATATATCACTCTATCTCAGTCTGTTCATATCTATCTATCTATCTATCTATCTATCTATCTATCTATCTATCTATCTATCTAGATATCTAGATATCTATCATAGTCTGTTCATATCTATCTATCTATCTATCTATCTATCTATCTATCTATCTATCTATCTATCTATCTATCTATCTATGTCAGTATGTTCATATATATCAATCTATCTCAGTCTGTGCATATCTATCTATCTATCTATCTATCTATCTATCTATCTATCTATCTATCTATCTATCTGTTTCTCAGTCTGTCTTTTATCCATCATATAAATCGAACAAAAGAGTGAGGGAAAGGTTGAAGACTGAGCTGACCTACCTGAACAGACATAGCGATAGATATTAATTAACATATAATTATGAACAGGCATCAGATTTTTTTCTACGTGTTAATTTCTTTTTGTTTTTCCTGCACATATTCTTCAGAAAAATGAAAACGATTTTAATGTCATCAAATCATTGAATTCACGATTTAATTACTGCTTATCGAACCATTTGCTTAAATGAACTAATAGCTGCCGATCATTTTTCAATTAAGTAGTAATTACTATGATCTTTTTTGGACCAGTTATAGATAGTTATTATGACAAATATATTTGAAAAACAATCAAGAGCAGTATAACCAATACTAAATGTATAAATTTTATGATTGATAAAAATCATTACATTAATTCCTTACTGTTACTACTACTTTTACTGCTAATATTAATAATAATAACAATACATACTGAATATGACTTTTGATCTTAATTGGGTGGATGTTTTAAGATGTAGATGCTTTGTCTTGGTGAATTGAAATAGGCTACAGAACATATTCCGTTCGGTACAAAACGGTTATATGTCGCTTGCCTTGTCCGACCTTGACGACAGGCATGTCGTCTGGAGGTTGGCGTAATTTGTATACTTGACTATGAGTAGGAATATATATTTAATAATAATAATAATAATAATAAATACCAAGCATGACTATAATGGCTTCTGATTTTTATGGATTGTAAGTGCTAATATGTACATATATAGTCTTTAGATAATTAATATACAGTAAAAATCTCTTGTTCCGTACGACAGATTTGATTCTCAGTAGCCTGACCTTAACCAGTTGGATATTTTCTCAGCGGCTTGGTGACGCACTGTGCATTAATGTTCATGTGCGAAAATAACGCATCAGCTGAGTGTCGTAATGGTTGTTTGAAGCAGCCAAGATCACTTGAGTTGCATTTAGATAATAAGTACACCCTCAACTGAAGGTTAGATGACGTTTTCCACTAAGCATTTTTTTGAGAAAACGATGTTGAAGGTCTTATCTCCTTAACCGGATTTAGGTGATATTCATACCAATTTCTTACAGTTTTCTTTACTTATAATTTACAGATTTTACAATGCAGATATTAGCCTATTTTGCCATGCTGGGATTTATATCCAGTGGGTGTTAATACGGTGCAACCTGATACAAGATGGTTAATTGTTTCTGGATATTTAAAAATCAGCATTTTGGGTTAACACAATTTTTTAATAGGTTTTCTTTCTATTTTTTAATCAGCAAACATTGGTCCTGTGCAACAAGAGTAGAACTTTAAATTTCAAATTGTAACCCCGAATTACATAGCTTGTTCGGTACGGGTAGAATATTGAACGGGAGGAGGTTTGTTTTGTCATCGTTTCTGTATCTGGTCTATTGCATTAGTATTTGCTTTTTTTTTTTTTTTTTTTTTTTGCAGACGCACTTAGTATATTATGTTTTGCTTACATATCTTCACGTCTGAGTATATATATATATATATATATATATATATATATATATATATATATATATAAGTTTTTTCATATCTATCTATCTATCTATCTATCTATCTATCTATCTATCTATTCCTTCCTAACTGGGCCTAACCTGAAAGGATATGCACTAATTTTATAAATACCTATCACCATATTGGCTGTGATGTATGTTCCTGGTATATCTTTATCATATTAGATGTAATGATGGGTTTATTGATTTTCGTGTATTTGATACTCAACGTTACTTTGCTGGTATGGCGCTTTCTCACTCAATAGTAATAATTATCATATTAATAGACAATTTACAAAATTATTACGTGATAAGCATAATAATGAATAGAACAAGTAGTGGTGGTTGCGATGACGATGATGATGATGATGATGAATGTAAATACAGAAAATAGATTAAAATAAGATAGGCAGTAGATGAGCGAAATATTTGAGTGACTGAAATGCAATCAAGAATAACGATGTTATATGCGCAAGACTGTCACAATGAACGGAGACTGCAAGCAATTGACATTAACTGAAATAAAATCTTCTTAGATATACTGCACCTTCTTCAGTATCACTATATTACCACCGTTATTTAGACAATCAGAATTCATTGATTTTCAAATTCCAATTTTGAGTAACTGTTGTAGAGCGGCTGATATCCCTGCAGCACTCTCAGTGATGGAATGGCCCCATGACCAGAAACGTTCTATTTAAGTAAAGAATACTAGCATTCGAAGCGTAATATTCGAGTGTCATTAGAGTGATATTTGAACTGATTACTTCGGCGAACTGATTACTTTCGATCGAAACACCTCCTCTCTGTGTTGTAAATTCTGACTTGCCTGTTATTGCAACTATTGTACTACTCTGTCTATAGCAGTTTAGCAACAGATCTGTGTATGATATCCACCTCGGCAATATAGCAGTAACCCTACAAGTGCACGATTTGTTATTCAATTCAATTCCATCTTTTCTTCGGTGAATTTCAACCGTCTTCTTGTGCCGTTCCCCTAAAGAAAATAGGAAAGCATAGCTCTCCCTAACTTCCTATATTTTGTATCTCTTAGTAATATATGTCTTTTCGCTATCCCTCTCATTCCCTGTTCTGCCTTCAACTAACACGGGTTCATTGGGTAGGTTGACTTCATTATGTCTTGAGAGTAACAAATTCTTCAATCTTTCTTTCCTCATTGGAAGTTCCAGAAATTTCACTTTTTATTTTTGATTCAAAGTATAAGCGCCTCTTTTGTTTTCATTTCCCTTCTCGTTACTCACATGTTCAGTCTATGATATTCTCAACCATCTAGTGTAGAACTACATTTGTCTTTCAAGTCTTACCTTGTTACTATTTCCTTGTTATCTTGTCAATGTTTCCTTGTTTCCTTGTCAATATTTCTTGGTATCTTTGTCAAAGTTTCTTTGTTTGCTTGTCAATGTTACCTTGTCAATGTTTCTTTGTGTCTTTTTCAATGCTTCCTTGTCTTCTTGTCAATCTTTCTTTGTTTCTTTCTCAATGTTACCTTGTCATTGATTCCATGTTTCCTTGTCAATATTTTCTTGTTGCCTTGTCCTTGTTCCCTTGTTTTTTTCTTAATGTTTCCTTGCTTCCGTGTTAATGTTTCCTTATCAATATGTCCTTGTTTTCTTGTCAGTGTTTCTTAGTATCTTTGTCAATGTTTCCTGATTAATGTTTCCTTGTTTCTTTGTCAATATTTCCTTTTATCCTTTCCATTGTTCTCTTATTTTCTTGTCAATATTTCTTTGTTCCCGTGTCAATGTTTCCTTTTCAATATTTTCTTGTTTCTTAGTCAATGTTTCCTTATTTCCTTGTCAATATTTCCTTGTGTCCTTGTCAATATTTCCTTGTTGCTTTGTCAATTTTTCTTTGTATCATTGTTAATGTTGCCTTGTAAATCTTTCCCTGTTTCCTTGTCAATGCTTTCATATCATTTTCCCTCATTTTCTCGTTTCAGTGTCAATCTTTCCTTATCAATATTTCTTTGTTTCTTTGTCAATGTTTCCTTGTTTCTTTATCAATGTCTACTTGTTTCCTTCTTTGTGTTGTTGTCATTATTTCTTTGTCAATGTTTCCTTGTTAATGTTACTTATCAATGTTTCCTTGTTTTTTGACAATATTTCATTGTTTTTTAGTCAATGTTTCCTTGTTTCCTTGTCAAAGTTTCTTTGATAATTTACTGATCATTATTAACTACATTGTTAAATTTTGTTTCAAAATTTAGTTAATAACTAAGGACGTATCGTTCTATTTATAAGATAATACACAAACACAGAAAATATTAAAATTCTTTTTATTTTAAGCTTTTAATAAATAAAGGAATAAATAATATATAAGATAAATAGACTTCAAATGTTTAAAATTGAAAAATATGAAATAAAAACAAAGCGATTTTAATCCAAAAGTCACAACTTACCAAATACCACTGCTTTGGATAAAATGGATCAGTTGGTTCTGGCAACATAGAAAACCGTTTGTTGTTATTCTTCATGTTTTTAGTATTTCGGGAGAGAAAATTTGTATTATCTTCTGGGAAGAAATCACTCAAGGATTTGTAGCCACGTTTGTGTCGGAGAAAACCACTTTGCTGGACTGCCAGTTTAACCTAAAATGTTAAAAAAACATTCATGAGTGTAGACATTTTCTTACTATACATTAATGAATAACTTATGTATAAAAGTAAAAAACAAAAATAAGTAAGCTGGAGTACATTTCCGACTAAGGTCAGACATTGCGTTTTATACATATATATTTTTGAAACATTTCAAAGTGAGGTAAAGTCTTGTATGGAACCAATAGTATATTTAAACGATGGAAGCATCTGTCCAAAGAACTTTTCTTCATTGTTTGATAAATGATGTCTGCAACTGAATTTCGAGTAATACTATCGTTGACTGATCCTCAAATACTGTGAACGATAGCCACGTAGAAGTTTCTTACGCTCTCTGCTACTGCAAAAATCAAGTTGTTTCATTAAAATCTGTTTCGCTTGAATTTTATAATTTATTAATTATTATATATTTATTCTTCTTGTAGACAGTTACATAGTGGAATCCCCAGCACCAAAACATTTCTAACCTCATCAGGAGTATGACAAGTGTAAATGAGTCACTATCTATCAAATCTCTTTCTAGACTATACTGTACACTTATACAAGTACAAACAAAAAGAGATGGGCAATGTTACTTTAAGTATTTCATACCGCAACCCCTCTACTAAAACAGTGTTCCTGTGGTCAATGTACTAGTGATGATGGGACTATGCTGGTGACATAGATATTGATAATTTGGTTAAGAATGGTCTCGGACAAAAAATCAAAATCCTCCAACAAAAGTTCCAATAAATAGAAACTTTTCCAAAACAGAAACTGTGATCTCTCTTTTTTCCATTTTTTTTAATCATTTCACCTCAAGCAAGGTGGGTCCGTCAATAGTGCGCAGTGAGAGAAAAAATGAATACAAGGGATAATGAAGAACGTTCCTTTCTGTGTCTGGTATAGGAAACTACAAGACCTCCTACAGAAGGTAGTTGAAGAGAGTGACAAGGAAGGACTATAAATAAACTGTAAGAAAAGTGAATACATGGTTATCAGCAAAAAGGGCAGCCTAAAATGCCAAATACAGGTGGGGGATACTAGAATCCAGCAGGTACAAAATTTAAATGCCTGGGAGGTGTTCTAACAGAAGAAGGGAAAATGCGACACAGAGATCCGAAGGCGAATTGGCATGGCGAAGGAAGCATTCCAGAAGTTGAGTAAAGTATTAAGAAACAGGACAATTTCGATGGAAACAAAGAAGAGAGTACTGGATTGCTATGTGATGTCGGTTCTTCAATATGGTAGTGAATGCATGTACAATATAAAAAAAGAACGACAATTAATGTTGCATTAATAATTTTGCAAATTGTAGCTATTAGGGAAGCAAGTAAACGAAAGGGAGTTCCACGGATGGAAAGTGGGAGAAAAGAAACTATTCGAGTAGAAGTGGAGGTTGCATTTAACTATTACAATGATAAAAGAGTGGGACCTAGATGTCAATCTAGTAGCACAGTTAAATTTCCGTGGACGGGGCACCAGAGAAAAAAAGATAATCAAAATTGGAATAACAGTAGTGATGGCACCTACTCTGAATTAATTATAAAATTTCTGTCTGTGGAATTTTTCTTCTTCCATGTGCCGTGTCCCTTCTTGTCGTAGGTGATCATGATCTTCTACATCTTCCGATACCTCGTAGCTTTTAACACCCTTTCTCTTGAAACTCCGCCCGAACTCTGCTCTGCTGTCTATTTTCTAAAGCCCATCAAATATGTCACGCCGCGTTGCTTTCCTCTGTCTTTCGTTTTCTCTATCTGACCTGTGAGTATTAGATTCTCTAAGCCTCCCTTCCTTATCACATGCCACAAGAACTTCAGCTGTCTGAAATAGATGTTTTACAACACTCTAGACAATGTTAAAAACCAGAAATGTTAGAAACCCACAGTAACCGGTTGTTTCGTCTGTTTTATTTGTATCAATATTGTTTCCTTGATTTTCTCTGGTATTTAATAGCAATCAACGTATTTTGCAAAAAACAATACACTATGTTCATATATATCATTCAAATTTAATGTTTATATATCATTAAAATTTAATGATATTTAAACAATGCAATATGTTTACATATCGTTAAAATTTAATGACATAAAGAATACAATATGTTTTGTTTATATATCATTAAAATTCAATGATATTTAAACAATGCAATATGTTTATATATCATTAAAATTTAATGACAAAGAATACAATATGTTTTGTTTATATATCATTAAAATTCAATGATATTTAAACAATATGGATGTTTCTATATCATTAAAATTTAATGATATATGAACAATACTGTATGTTTATATATCATTAACATTTTTATAATCACTCTGCCAAGAGAAAATTCTCGGCATTGTTTTGCATAAAATAGAGAAGATTTCTTTCGACATTTGAATTCAGACTCTGTTACACACACTTTCTCACACACAAAAGACAAACAGGCTGAAAGCGGAAGGGAAAGTGAGCGAGTAAGCAAATAGACTGGCAATGCTTTTGTCGTTTCGTCACGTTTTTCTGTATTCTGCATATTCTCGCTCAAGGGTCCAAAGTCACGTAGACGAGAATCTCGTTCTTATTAGTTTAGCATGATGCTATCACACTTCAGAATTTATTGGCACCTAATAACCAGCGTTCTTTGACGTATTGCTTTGTTAATAATACCGTAAAGAAATCGAAGTATCCAGCTCGTCGTCAGACATATTCACATTTGTAACGATAAAGAATAACTCCTGTACCGATGTTATTTCAGGAATTTTCAAACTATTTGCTGTTGGCTGTAAAACAATTGTCGTGCCAAGGGTTCTTCGCAATTTATTCATCAACTAAGGAAAACATCTTTTCTTAAAAATTTGGTATATCGTCTGCACTAGGAATGTGAAAGTTTAAAGATTATGTAATGAAAAATTACTCATGTAACCATAAATGATCTATCAACTAGCTTGTTACATTTTCAATAATAATAAAGCCTATTTTGCTCAAAATATTTCATTCAATTGATTTGACTGGTAAGTTTAACAGGTTTAACGGAACAATTTACAATAACACAATGGCTTTACATTTAGGAAAAATCCCAACTCAGTTTATGCTGACCATATAACTATCTCCTTCTGTTATGATAATAAGTCCGATAAATTCTATCAAGTAAAACTGGCGACTACTCTCGAAAATGTTCCTTCAATTAGTTGCAACTGGGGCACGATGTTTTTTAATCGGGTTCCCGCCAAGCAAGGTAGTAAAGTCACTAAGACACAACGAGTTACTGGACGTGAAAGTATTAGAAACAGTAACATTACTAATAGGCGATAACAAAAAGAGTAATCAAGAGGACAGTAGTTAGCGATTAACATTAAAATTAAATTTTTGAAGAATAAAGTTGACTGACAAAAAGCATGGTATCAGAAGAGAGTTCCACAACGAGAAGTGCGAGAAAAGAAACAATTAGAATAGAATTTACGGTTACATCTAACTAGCTAAACTGAAAATCGATATGATCCTGATGCAAGATATTATCAATTTGTACTACGCTTAAATTTAAACAGGTTAGATACCATCAGGACCAACAATATTGCCGAATATTCTTTCGATTTTATCGTGTACTAGCAGTATAGCCCGACATTACTCGGGTGTAATGAAAGTTTTGAAACTAATCCATGTTCCTGGAGCTCAGACTTTTTGGACGTTAGCACTAAAAACGTAGGTTGTTGAAAGGTTGATCTCGAAGCCGTAGAAATTCTACAACACAACGAGCATGCAATGGAAAAAGAAAGGACGCTTCTTTTGCCCAAAAGACGGCGCTGCCGCTACCAGAATCAGCCAGAAGCAGGCAAGTCAGAGAAAGTGCACTTGTGACAGCTGGCAGTTGGGGATACACGCAAAACCCCTTATCACTTTTTTGCTATACTGGTGACTTCTATTGTTGGAGTGAGCACCTTCATTCAACAGAGGCGGCTGGTTTTGGGCCAACGATTTTTTGTCCATACAGCTGTCACTGAACGTCTCACGTCACACTTTATCTCACTGCGCCATGCTTGCTGGTCTGGGTTGCGTGAATGCGGTCGACTGATGCGACAGGTTCAACGAATCCCTATCTCTCTTCAATTGCATCTCGTTGCTAAGACACAGGCAGATTCAGATCTGAGTGCTGTGGAGTATGTGATGCTCTGTCAGACACAACGGAGAGGGCGACCCTTGCATGCCTATCGGACCGCTATTCTGAACTTTTTGCAGCCCGCGAAACTGAAGTAGAGGCACGATTGCTTAAATTGTGAGCCCTCCGCTGTTCTGTACTTTCAGCCGCCCGTGAATGTACCTTAGCAGCGGCGTCCGTTAAGCGCCGAGACCGTCGCTGCTTTTTACTTTCAGAATCTCTTAAAGCAGCCCTATCAACAGTAGCTGAGCGCTAATCTCTGCCCGTATGGAGTCATCTAACCTGGAGCGTCCAGGTTTTTACACTGACGACGAGATGGATACTTCGATTTCTTTACGGTATTATTTTACACTTCTCAAACAGTGGATAAATCACTGGATAACCTAATGAGTCACCTATCATAGGTTTCAGTTGCTTTACGTTCGGCTGAATGCAGTGTGTTTTGCGACAATCACACAGCACTAACTGAAGGGCTTTCGTTGGCCCTAGTGGCCCTCTTTTCCGGTGCCGAAGCGCTTCGGCGCCCAACAAAAAGTGTTTTTTTGGGTGGCATGTATTTAAAAAGAAACGAACTCACAGAGATGTTTGTGTAATTATGTGGCCAACTTTGGTCGTTTAGAAGAAATTAGTAAAATCAGAAGAGCCAAATGTGCATATAAGCAACCTTACAAGTTGTAGACCGGATTTCGAGACACGTACAGCGAAATACCAATTGCAAAAGTGCAGAACTAAGGTTCCACAAAATGTTAAAAGTGAACATGAAGGCGATGTCCAATCAGACGGTTGTAATTTGAATAGATCAGTTTAGTCATGCATAATTATATGACGTGGCCAATCGGGCATTCGATTAGAACTCGTAAAGCCAGTTAATGTGTGAACACAGTTTCGCACAGTACCGTATGTACCAATTACAGTCTGTAAAATTAATGCGTGACAAACCTTGACATTGAAAACCTTAAAAATTAAGGTGGAATTTAAGTTAAATAGACTAAAAAGCAATAGCTGTTTCCAGTCAAAGTGAAATCATAGATTGAAAGAAAAATGAATGGATGTGAGTCAAATTTTGATTTACGGTATCGATGTCAAATAAGTTTTCCGTCGTAAACTGAATTTTGAAGGCTAAATAAGTCCTCTGAGTAAATGACATCATGGCTGAGACTAATAACTACAATTATACCTACTTAGAGCAAAACCTGAAGCAAACATCAAAATAAAAGGACTGAAAATCTGATTTTGATTTAGACCCGATAGGATATCGGGGTATCGATTTCCATTATCTGACTCAAATAAGTCATCCAAGGATAAACTAACCTAAGTAAGTACATAAAAAAACCCATCGGAAGTAAAATTGGGGAAAATGAGCCATATCGATAGCTGAATATCGGTTTTTTATCAGATTCGATAGAATATCAGGGGTATCGATTTCAGATATCGGAAAAAATGAGTCGTCTGAGAAAATCTACTAATGTTTGAGACTAAAAACTATGATTTTACCAAGTTAGAGCAAATTCTGCAGCAAGAACCACGATAAAAAGACTGAAATCCTGATCACACCTAATGGGATGTCGGGGTATCGATTTCAGGTATCGGGGGGTGGGGGGAATCAGAAAAAAATAAGTAGCCTATGGCCCTGAAAGGAAGCCTAAAGAATATTTGTGTGAAGTTTGGTTAGAATCAGATAAACATTGTGGATTTGTATAAAGGACATACAGACAGACAGATACACACCCAAACATCTTGCCTTTTATATATATAAAAACCTTAACAACTCTAAAACAAACCTACTATCTTTTAATCAACATAGAGAACCTTTTTTGCCTTCCATTAGCAGGAATGCACTGATTGTGCCTTCTTGATCTCACGGTTTCCACTGACATGAAGTAGAATGCTTATCAATTGCTAGGCATACTGCTAGGAATGTTGGTTCACTGTGTTGTTCTAGACAAATTTTTCTCAGTAGAATCCATGTTACACATTTATAAATCTACCATTCATCCATGTACCATCTGTTCTGTTGTTTCTTGACAAAATCTAAAGAAGGGTTTGTAATGTTATCGGACCTGATCTGAAATTTTGCGCGCAAATACCCTTGAGAAAGGTATCATTCCATCTCTTCACCCTCCGGCTATGAGTTGAATAGCAGGACAGATTCGATTTTATAGAATTGATTTACAACCGGTCTACCACAAAAAGAAATAGCAGCCTACTGCGCGAAAACTTTCTGCCTAGTTAGTCATGGATCGAAACAGACATGATCGCCCAAACGTGTTTCGCGTACAGAAATTAACTGACTGACTGACTAAATTGGCAACTACGAAATTCGGCTGAAAATTTCGTAGTCTCACCAAAATATTATCATGGAATATAATCAATTAGTTTGTGGTTGATACTGACTTGGCAGACCGGCTGCAACCACTCTCTCACCGGCGTGATGTGGCTTCCCTGTGCCTCTTCTACAAGTCCTTTCATGGCTTCTGCTCCGATGAACTTAGATCATTCGTGCCGCCTAAGCACGAATTTACACGAGATACTAGATTAGCAACTAGGTCCCACCCTTTTACAGTTAAACAGATAAGATGTAGCCGTAAGTTCTACTACAACAGCTTGTTTTCTCGTGCTTCCCACCTGTGGAACTCCCTTCCACAAGTCTGCTTTCCCGACAGCTACAATCTCCAGGTGTTTAAATGTAGGGTCAATAGACACCTCCTATCAAACTAACTCGCAATTATTCTCAGAACACTCTCGTCTACCCAACCCTCATTCTCGGTATCCCTACCCGCCTATCACCCACCCTCTGACATTTCCTATATTTAACCATCCTTTCGCCACTCTATGTAGCCCCCTGCGCAGTAGTGGCAGTGACATGCCTTGCTCGGGGTGAAACGCTTATAAAAAAAACAAAGAAAAGTCCCTCTTGCGCTCGACGCACTTTTTCCCTCGGTGTTGCAATTCTTTGATCGATCAAAAAGCTTACATCATTTTCATAAAAAAATCAAGAGCAGCAGATATGACAATATCATCACTGCGATACTGGGTCCCCAGTCACGTAATATGTAATGAAAAATATTTTTGGTAAAAAAAACAAAAAAACAAAAGTAGCGAAAGGTGTCTTCCAGAAACTAAACAATGTATTCAGAAATACAAAAATTTCATTAGAAACAAAGAAAAGCGTAGTGATAAGAATTAAATAAAGATATTGCTTAAGTATAATTAACGGAAGACGACGTAGTAGATAAGCTTCACACTGAAAATATTCAAATCAATCCTTGAAAATTATTTGTCTCAGTTTGATTTTGCTATTTGCATTTATCCTTGGCATATTCAACAAAACATTTGATTTTGTAGGCATGGAGGTAATGAAAGGGATTTCCTTACTATGACCTCTTTAAAATTAACCAATCAATTCGGAATATGCTAAAAAATTTGGACACGGTAATAAAAGAGAATTAGAAGAAACAACAATTAAATGAAAAAATATAGAATGTATGGTTGTCAATAGAATGAGAAGAAAAAATTATGAAGAAACGGAAAACCACACTACTATTCGAGAATTTGTTTTTAATCGTTTCACTCCAAACAAGGGGGCTACCGCCACTGATGCGCAGAGGGCTACATAAGAGTAAAAGTTTAGATAGTAGAAGAGTAAAGAGAAAGACAAATCAGTTACAGGGGGTGTCAGAGAAAGTACAAGAGAAGGATGGACACACAAGAGTGAAGACAGTTGAGAATGTAAAAAGAAAGGAAAAGAAGATATACAGGGTGATGTAGAAAGAACTGAAGTCAAGTGGATAAGAGATGGGTATTGACATTGCATTTAAATTCCTGGAGGTTGTAGCCGTCAGGAAAGCAAGAATATGGAAGAGAGTTCCACAGGCGGGAAGTGCGAGAAAAGAAGCTGGTGGAGTAGAATTGTGGCTGTGAATGGGTGGGACCATGTTGCCAGTCTGGTTGCATGAGTAAATACTTGTGGCAGTACGTCGGAGCAGAAGCCATGAAAATATTTAAAGAAGAGACAGAGGGAAGCCACATCCCGCCGGTGAGAAAGTGGCTAGAGTCGAGCTGGTAAGTCGGTACCTATCACATTACAGATTCTCCTTTGGAGCCTGTCGAAAACACTGAGATGAACATATGCGCGAATGGATGGTTGAGTTGTATATGTGTAAGATGGTTATGGGCAATAAATAAAAGAAATATGTAAAAAGCCACAATCATATATATATATATATATATATATATATATATATATATATATATATATATATATATTCACTTACCGTTCATTAGTTTCACCCATAACAGATTTTCTTCTTATAATTTTTCCCCGTTTACAATTCTGATGAGAGGGAACGAAACCGATCGACTAGTGCTTTTGTTTTAAAATTTAGCATTATAGCCAATTATAGTAAAAAAAAACGTTTTGTTTTTAACAACATATATTATTGTTTGTCCGTAAATTGTTATACTATAATGTAATTGATATCTTTGAAAATGGCTTATGAAATACGAAAGCTTAGATTGGATTATAAAAAAAAATATGTATCAATATCGTGATTTACTTTCTTTATTTAATGATAATGTTATTAAGCTTATCAGACAATATGAAAAAAATTACATAAAATAAATAGACAAATCTTGTCTATATTATTTAATGAAACATGCATTTCTATATATGTATGGTTATGTGGTGCTCTACCCGACATTGGTTTTCGCGGGGCCGGAGATTTATAAATAGTTAAAAAACTATGTGGAAAGTGGGCCTTGAGTATCATGGTTATTAGTTGTTGGTTTGACATTCGATGCTATGGGGAAGCGTGTTGTGATTTGGGCGAATGATTTGTATTGGTGTGGGCTCTGTCGTGTATTGACGTGATAATCGATGTCGGATTAGATGCCTCATGGCTATTTAGGTTGGCGTTCGGTATTGGGTTCGGTGCTTGCAAAGTGTTATTTTGCTGATATGTGCCGGATGTGTACCTGGGGAAGAATTTGTTGGGGCGTCCGAGTCGGGTGAGGGTACCCATCAGATATAGGCAAATTAATGTATAAATATTAGTGTATATATACATACATATATATATATGTGTGTGTGTGTGTATGTGTATGTATGTGTGCATATGTATGTATGTATGTATGTATATATATATATATATATATGTATGTATAAGTGTATATATGAGTGCACATCTGTCCTTTTGTGCTAGTAGACATATTGATATTTGCTTTACTTACTGATATCTATGTATTTGTATTCATTTACTTGTATGTGTGCGTATGTCTTACACGGATGTCTGTATGCTTTTGTATGGGTATATGTGTATATATGTGTGTGTATATGCGTATGTATGTATATGTGTGTATATGTGTATATATTCATACATGTTTGTATGTATGTTCAGATGTCCATGTATGCACGTCTATCTCTCTCTCTCTCTCTCTCTCTATATATATATATATATATATATATATATATGCATGTTTGCGTGTGTATACACGTGTATATATATATATATATATATATATATGTATATATATATATATATATATATATATATATACGTATGTATTTGTATGTGTGTGTGTATGTGTATGTGTGTGTATCTATATATGTATATTTGTGTATATATATGTATATATATATGTAGGTGTATATGTATTTATATATGGACGTATCTATGTGTATAGATAGATTTTTTTTTTTTTTTTGCGTAAGTATATATTTAATTCTGTTTATATGTTTATACATTGAAATATGATTATGCCTATCCCGACCTAATTCATCCAAGGCCGGTAGCGTTATGAATTCGCCTTGACTGTATCCAATATGTAGCAATTTAGTCTGTTTAAAAGTTAACGGACAAACTGACAAGTCGATAAAGGCTAAATTTTGTAATTTGTGTATGTATATATGCGTGGGTGTATTAATCTGTATATGTGTCTGTTTGCTAGTAATTGTGAATATACTCGTCTATTTTTTCCATGTGTGGATGTTTGTAGGTTTATTTATGTATGCGTTCTTTCTCTTCCTAGTTTAAAATATGAATAACTTTTTAAATCTATTAAATTGTTACACTAAAATATATATATATTTTTTTTTTAATTTCGCAACAAAAATAAAATAGTTAACCAATAATTTCTGATCTCAGTTTAATCAAATTTTAATACCAATGCCCACCAAGATTAATTTTAGTCTGCCCACATATTCTCCAAATTAGAAGTTGCTTTACTCTCTGATTGATCCACATTGTACATACCTCCCTGATTGTACAATGCCTCCCTGATTAAAGGGGTCTTGCTTTTTTTTAACCTTTGAAAACCATTAAAATAACCACATCACTTGACAAGACACAGTAAGTGTCGAAACAAAATAGCTACTTTTGTAGTGATATTGTAACATATCCATGTTATAATTTCTGAATAGATAGATAGATAGATAGAGATAGATAGATATGAACAGACTAGATAGATAGATATGAATAGATAGATAGATAGATAGATAGATAGATAGATAGATAGATAGATAGATAGAATAGACTGAGATAGATAGATATGAACAGACTAGATAGATAGATAGATAGATAGATAGATAGATAGATAGATAGATAGATAGATAGATAGATATGAACAGACTGGGATAGATAGATAGATAGATAGATAGATAGATAGATAGATAGATAGATAGATAGATAGATAGATAGATGTGAGTTTGTAACCCTGGGTTTCACGCTCTCGCGATCATCAGACAAACTGAATAATTTTTTAAAAAATGGGTTATATGTTGGGTTGCGTATATTCGTGATATTCGTGTATTTTGTAGAAGTGGGGGAAAATCTGTCGTCGTGATAGATGCAGACATATATATATATACATTTGTACACCGATTGACGCGCGCAAGAACATACACACGCGCGCGTTCGCCCATTGGGGCTTGCATAAACATATATATGCGAATCGTGCGGGGCTTGATATATATATGTATATGTGTGCCGTTGCACACATACATACGCATTCGGTTGATGTATTCGAATAGTGTAGACAATTTTTTATTTAAATTCGCTTTCCTTTATTTCTTTTGACTTTGTTATTTTCTATAGACCTAAGAAGGATTTACTTTTTGTATAAAAAAAAATCTTCAAGTGAGAGATCAGTTTTCTGTTAAATACTTCCGATTTTTTAATGAAATTGCTATCTTTTTTTCTGAAATAAAGAATGTAATTCATTCCAGAAACAGAGCGACCTAGTCTGACATTTTATTTTGTTTTTCAAAATGCCGTTTCTTTGGAACATTTTACATTTCATTAAGAATAGTCACTTTGTTAATCAGGATTATAATTTTGGGCGCTAATTCAGTCAGTCATTTGTCATACGTGATACAAGCTTTGAGAGATCATGTCTCGAAAAAGAAGATTATGCTGCAGTAGGTTGCCATTGCTTTCTGCAGTAGACTGGTTGCCAGCCAAGGCTAAAGAACCCAATTTGTTCTGTTATTTAGCCCTTAACTGGAGGGAAGAAACGGATTAATACCTTTCCCAAGGGTATTTGTGCGTAAGTGAAAGCAAGGAATTCAACCGAAAATTTTTTTTTAATCATATCACCCCGAGCAAGGCGGTAACGCCACTGATGTGTAGGGGGCTACGTAAGAGTGAAAAGATTGGAAAAGAGAAAGCCGGAAACCACATCCTAAACAGGGAACAAGGGATGAGCCTCTTCACCTGTTCAATAGACGTGGGTGGAGTGTGAACCGGGCGATAGTTTAGTCTATCTACTCCACTTGATAAAAAGAAAAAAAAGAAAAGAGTGAAAAGATTGAAAAAGAGAAAGCCGGAAACCACATCCTAAACAGGGAACAAGGGATGAGCCTTTTCACCTGTTCAACAGACGTGGGTGGAGTGTGAACCGGGCGATAGTTTAGTCTATCTACTCCACTTGATAAAAAGAAAAAAAAGAAAAGAGTGAAAAGATTGAAAAAGAGAAAGCCGGAAACCACATCCTAAACAGGGAACAAGGGATGAGCCTTTTCACCTGTTCAACAGACGTGGGTGGAGTGTGAACCGGGCGATAGTTTAGTCTATCTACTCCACTTGATAAAAAGAAAAAAAAGAAAAGAGTGAAAAGATTGAAAAAGAGAAAGCCGGAAACCACATCCTAAACAGGGAACAAGGGATGAGCCTCTTCACCTGTTCAATAGACGTGGGTGGAGCGTGAACCGGGCGATAGTTTAGTCTATCTACTCCAATTGAAAAAAAAATGTCGTTCCGCGTTGATATCCATTGCACCACAAAGCACATACCGGCTTATAAAAGAGGTTCGGTTGCTGTAATTAATAAATGCTGGAAATTATGAATTGGAAAGCTGAATTCAAATTTCTGTCGTTTTATTTCATTCGCTTCTGCGCAAATATTCGTGTGACATGTATAAACCCATCTTCTGCGCCTTTAGCTATAGGTTAAATAGTAGGACTTATACACAGAAAAATCAATGTTAACTCTCAAGAATTTTTAATGTAATTGTTATTATTCACTACCAAATAAAAAAAGAATAGGTTTCTGCTTCAAAGAGCCCACAAAGTGTTGATCGGTCAGTCAGTTAAGTACCATACGTGATACACGCGTAGGCGATCATGTCTCAAAAGAGACATGACTGACTGGGCAGATGATTATTTCGCAGTAGGTTGCCATTGCTTTCTTCAATAGACTGGTTGCCAGCCAAGGCTATAGAACCCAATCTGTCCTCTTATTTAACCCATAACTGGAGGAAAGAGACGGATTAATATATTTCCCAGGCGTATTTGTGCATAAGTGAATGCAAGGAATTTAATTGGAATTCTTTTTCCCTCTATCTGGCCTGTCAGTATCAGGTTCTCCAAGCCCTCCTCCTCATTGCATGCCCAAGAACTTCAGCTCTCTCTTCCTGATGTTCAATATTAATTTCCTTTTAAAAATGTGTCTATATGTGTCAAAGCCTTTTATCGCATAATAAACATGCTTTAACCCAAGGTCATCATCTGTTGACAGCACAGCTTCTGTTTTCTCTGAAACACATATGAAGTATTGTGAAAATTTTATTCTTTGATAATAATGGTCCAGTTATCTACTGATCACACTTATTCACAAAGTTATTCTTACATTGGCATAAGTTATGTATGATGTAATATAGATCAATGGGATGTGCGTTATGGTGTAGTGGATATATATTTTATACCACAAATTCTAGAAGACATTGTGATTTAAAAAATAAATAGAACCAGTGCTAAACTATATTCCATTTATCTCCAAGAAAGAAAGAACATACTAAAATTTTCTAAACTTTTATCACATTTTTCGTAAAAGATAGAAATGAAAGTGAAATAAAAAAATGTGAATTTAACCGTTCGTCATTTAAAATATAAAGAACAATATACGTAGGCCAAGTTAAATCATTTGCTTTGAGTTTTCTTTCTACTATTTGACTGCACCATTGTTAGCCTCGTTTTGCGTATTAAATTGTCCGCCATTTTTATTCATTATTTATAAATTATTCTACCCAAGGAAAATAATCTCGCATATAATTAGTATGTAGATATTTGTCGTCATTCCTAGGCAGATAATACAAAGTTAAAGTATATATAACATGCTAAAATCAGAGTATCATGTATTACGCGAAGACAGAATTCTCAGATTAAATGAAGTTAAGTTACCCTTCAGCCAGATTAGCAGATATGTTCAAACGAAACACTGATAGAAAATGTCTGCAGGTTATATAAGAAAACTCAAGGTTTTACTTATGAACACGAGAAATAATTAGAGAACATCATTTAAGCAGCAAAATATGCTTTGTTTTTTGCCATGTGAAATAATGACTACCGTCTTTCTGTGAACCAAAACATATTTTTATTCAAATACTTTAATCATAGAAGAAGAGAGTTGAGCAAGTGTGCTTCTTTCATCAAACATCCTTCAAATTTTCTCCATAAGCTTGAAGCAAGCTACAAGTTTGAATTAAACTTAATTTAGTTCGTTAATTAATTTTATATAATCCTTTCACCCCAAATTAAGAGCCAGTAGGGATGCAAGAGGTCTACTGAGTGTGCGGGAACGTAGGCAATCATGGTGGCTCTTAGTACGCTTTCTTCTATTACACCACGCAACCCTGGTTCTATCATTCACCTACTCAGGCTCTTTAAATATGTTATCCGCTGATTTCTCCTGTCTCTTTTTTCTTCTATCTGGCCTGTTAATATCAGGTTCTTCAAACTCTCCTTCCTCAATGCATGTCCCAGGAACTTTAGCTGTCCCTTCCTGATGCTCAGTATTAATTTCCTTTTAGTTACCATCCTTTCCAAAACCTAATTATTGTTCACATGATCAATCCATGATATCCGTAGCATCTTTCTGTAGAACCACATTTCAACTGCTTCAATGTTTTCCTTCATCTTTGATGATATTGTCCAGCATTCACTACCATACTCTTTTCTTCGTTTCTAGCAAAATTTTCTTGTCTCTTAATACTCTACTCATCTTTCTAGTGTGTTTAAATTCATAAAGTCTAGGTACCATAGAAAAAATAAGAAATAGCTGTTATAGAAAACCATAATTAAACTAGTGTGACAAATATTCAGAAGCCTAAATGTCTTGTTGCCTGAAAAAACAAAACAAAAAAAAAACACATCAAATCCCTTACCTTTGTTCGGTGTAACAATTTAATAAAAATTTATGTGTTGTTGTTGTGCCATTGGTACCTTTGTATTATCCATATTTCTATATGCTAAAAAGCTTTTCAAAGAATACAATATAGAAGAGATTGTTGCATTGTTAGAGAAAATTTATCTGTTCAGGTGACAAAAGATAAATTTCTAGAAAATATCTATAAATAAAACATTGGAAAAAAAAACAACAGTTCTCATTCTACTTGACAACCTTTTTTCTCAGTTTAGTTTCACTTTCGAATCAGTCAGTTAAGTGCCATACGTGATACACGATTAGCAATCATGTCTCTTTCGAGACATGAATGACTAGGCAGATTTTCGCAATGTAGATTGCCATTATACTCTGCGGTAGACTTGTTGCCAACCAAGTCTATAGAACTCAATCTGTCCTGCTATGTAACCAATAGCTGGGGTGGGGGAGGTCACGGATTAATACCTTTCTCAAGGGTAATTACGCGTAAATTAATGCAACGAATTTAACTGGAGTTCGAACTTGTCTCACTGATTTCTTGTTCGGAGCCGATAGCCACTGCGCCACAACGCACATCCTAAAAATCATGGGGTAATGAAAAGAACCAAACGTTGAATCTATTAGCTCTATAGATTATAGCCATTTAGTAACAGCATATGTTACTCTCTATATTTTTAGATTCATCCATGCTAGTTTTTCACAGAAAGTTTTTCTAAGAAAACTTGACACAGAACAGATGAAGTGGCTTTATTAATTAAGTTCATTAACCTGATTGGGTGAAAAAAAAAAAATATATATATATATATATATATATATATATATATATATATATATATATATATACTTAAGTCATGAATTGAATTCTCCCGATGGCTGGCGTATGCATACACTGCATATATATAACACGCTAAAGTTTTCTCCTATCTCATCCATGCGCCGGCAGCTTAGGGGTAGGCACCCCGACTGACACCAAATCTGGAAGCAAGTGGGTGCCTAGTCACACTGATGAGATGTGATGCAGCGAAACAGGCTTGTATGCGGATGACTAATATATATATATATATATATATATATATATATATATATAATTATTACATTAATTGCCCTATTTTAATATTGACCACTGTTTTAAATTAAGGTTTTGAACGTTGAAATGATTTTCTTCGTTCTTTATTCATTTGTTTATATATATATATATATATATATATATAAACAAATTTGTTTATATATATATATATATATATATATATATATATATATATATATAAACACTAGCTAATTTTCCGTACACACACATTTACATCTGCAACACTATAAGGCTCTTGCTCTCCTTATTCTGGAGAGGCAAGTCTTCCAAGCTGTGTCGGGGATCGGTTACCGCCACCCTTCTAAAGTCGAACCTTTTGTGCTTAGCTTTGATATTCGTCAACATGCTCTTCCCATGGCATTTCTTGATCGAATTTGTCTGTAATCGGATAGTGAGGATGCTTTATGGAAGGAAGATACCCATAAGAACTTCCTATCCATGAGAAGCGTTCACGCGTGCGAGGCCTGCAGTTTACCCGAGGTGAGTGCTCCTTCTATAGTGAATGTCGTATTGCTTTGAAACATCGACGGATGGCCTCTCTAAAAAACGTCCAGGGTTTTCTCGAAAGGCATTATATCACGTGTTAGATAGAGCGTCCGTTCAAGATAATCTGAAAATCGAGCTCGGGTTTACAAAGCGGAAGACCTGTTCAATATGGCCTTGGGCGTCCTCGTTGAAATGTGTTACTAACGAAGAGACTACACTTTTGATTCTAAGTCAGCAAAATGTTTTGTTCGACGGGCTTTGAGAAGTCTCCAAAATGTGTTCGCTGTGATGTGGAGGTGGAAAACCTGGATCACCTGAATCACACATTCTTACATTGCAGTGCCGTAGTCCTGTTCGGTAAGTTCGTTAAAGATATCACAGTTCGCATGCTGCGCGGAAGGTTTTTCGTCTTCGAGGCCAGTTCCTTCTGTAGCAATGTGGTGCTGCCGTTGCCGAAGCCTGAACACAATGTGTTCTGTTACTTACTGAGAGTTATGATAGTCGTGATATGAACGATACGTCAGAAAGAATTCTATAGGAGCGAGAAGTCCATTTCTTCCCAAATGATCTTGTTCTTTAAAGTCAAAATTAAAACAGAATGGCAACTGCTCCCTCAACAAAATTTAGTAAAAGGTGGGGAAGTCTTGTGCGCTTGTGCCAAGTGAAAGGCGCTGACTTACAGTGGCACTTTGATGCCAATTAGTCCTTAGAATATTGTTCTAATCTGGATAGAACATTAGCAAACCTCTCCAAAATATCGGCTAGTTTAGGGTTGCTTTGCCTTTAGATTATGTCTTCAAAGTTTGCTTATATAGGGGATCTAAGTTCATTAGACACTTTTATTACTGCTCCCTTTTTCTCTAGTTTAATTCCTCTCTCTCTCTCTCTCTCTCTCTCTCTCTCTCTCTCTCTCTCTCTCTCTCTTAGTTCAGTTCAGGTAGATGCGGGGAGCCTTTCGTATTTCGGGTGTGATTTTCTTATTGTGTGGAGGTAAATATTTTTATTTCATATTGTAAATACATATTAAGCTTTTTGGATGTTTTTTTTTTAATTCCTCCCGCCACAGACAAGAATTGTACATACTGTGACTAATTAGGACTTCATGGAGAATATGAGGTATTTTGGTGTTTGTAATAAGAATGGTATGCTTGGTTGTGTTGTTTTGGTATAAAGAATATTTTGGTTTGATTGGGTCAGTGATTGTGGCTAGATAAGTTTAATTATAAGATAGATGGCCATCATTTCCCCATCCCCTTTCAGCTTTGTGTCATATTTTTGTAATATTTTTACAAAATAAATATTACTAGTTCTGACATGGGTTGGGATTGATATGCTCAAGCTTCAAGAGGGACAGACAAAAGCTACCCAGACAGTAATTTTCTCTCTCTCTCTCTCTCTCTCTCTATCTATCTATCTATCTATCTATCTATCTCTGTCTCTATCTCTGTCTCTCTCTGTCTCTCTCTCTCTCTCTGTCTCTCTCTCTCTCTCTAAACTAGTAGACGAATAATAGTGAATACTTCTACCTAATTATAACTTACTGCACACGCAGAGACACACACAAATACATGCATACACACATACATACAATAATTGTCCGCATTCTATTTTTTCATAAAGAATGACATGTTAAATATAATTCAATTTATCAGGGTAACTTTTATTAAAAAATAAAATTTATACCTGATTTGATGGATAGTTTTTTGTTTTGTCTTATCTTTATTTACTTTTTTAATTATTTTTCGACGTGATCTCATATGTATTTTAGTATAAAAACAGATAGATAGATAGATAGATAGATAGATAGATAGATAGATAGATAGATAGATAGATAGATAGATAGATAGATATGAACAGGCTGAGATAGGTAAATAGAGAGAGAGGGAGCGTCTATTAAACTGTTCTAATCTCGTGCAAAATAAGAAAATTCAATATACACTCAATTCATTATACACTCATGAAAAATAATATTCAAACTAAATGTTCATTTTTATATTTGGGGATACTGTGTTTGCTAATTTAATGTAGATATTCTGATAAAAATTTAAAAGTCTTGTCCCATCTTGTAAAGTAGTAATAAAAACAACGGTCCACTATCTTAGGATTGGTATAGAGCCTTAATAATGCTGCTATGAGTCCCAGTATGAACTAGTCTAGTGCAAGCCAGAGAGACTCAAACAAGATCTTTTGTTTTAATTAGAGTTGTCTGAGACATGTTAGATTAGGGGTCTTTGAGAAACTGAATTCTCGTTTCAGCGCAAGTTTACGAATGGCTTGTAAATTTTAATACATCTAAATCAAAACTGCTTTCCTTTAAACACCTTAGAGAAACTTTCCTACCAGCCATCAGCATGGCTGATGCAAGACACCTTGGGAGCAACACACTGCACCTCCTTGGCCTCACCTTTTCAACTGACCCGAAATGGAATGAATATATCACATCTATAGCCTAATCTTCTGCTAAGAAGGTTGGATCTCTCTATCGGATTAGAAAGTTTTTCTCGTCAGAATCTATCTTGCATATTTATAAATCTACCCTTCATCCGTGCATTGACTACTCTTGCCTTGCCGTATCTGGTTGAGTGCTCCTGCTATTCATCACGAGGTTTTCAAAAAATCCAAAGAAGGAAATGGAATGTAATTAGTCGTAACTTGGCATCTAGACTTCAGTCACTTTCTCATCGATATATCATGGATTCCCTGTGTCTTTTTTACAAATATTTTCATAGCAACTGTTCTGACAAGATTTTTTCCCTGGTGCCACATCCACGTGAATTTAAATGCGCTACTAGTTTGACATCTAGATCCCACTCTTTTACCGTTGAAATAGTTAAATGTAACCACCACTTTTATTTCAATACTTTATTTCCTCGCAATTTCTGATTATGTTTTCCGTTTACTTGCTCTCCTGATTGCTACAATCACCAAAAATATGCTGTCAATGGCTATCTTCAATCTTGTTGAATCCCGTCCATCTTTTAACATTTTTTAATACCACACTAATCTTTTCCCTCTTTGTAACCCTCTGCAAACTTGTAGCGTGAAATTAATAAAAACATTGAAGTATCGTTGATTAGCAAGGGTGGTTAAATGAACATTACTGTGCTCATAGACCAGGTTCTGGATAGTCACATCTTATAGATCCTTGCGTCAGTGTTAGAAAAAAGAATATCTACAAAATAAATATGACATCTTGAATTTGAACATCGAACGTTGAAAATCGTTTACTTCCAAAAGTAAGACAAAAACCTGTGCCTCTAGTCAAATTTCCACTTACAGTACAACACAGTTACGATAGTAGTTTTGCGAAGTCATAATCTGATGAATTGAATACTGATCTGTGATATTCAATAATAAGAAAAGTTCGGCTTTGATGTAAATAATGACCGTTTGTTTGCAAAAATTGGGAAATAATGTCTTCCAAGGTGTACCAACACACAACCCATAATTCCAATCACTAAAATTACAGTATGATGTTCAAATCCCTATGTAGTGTTACAAGTATCATTGGTTTAAGTGAAGGGAAAGTTGAAAGTTGAACAGTGTTTTGAATATTGTCCAACTCATTTTCCTGCCATTACTACTATAGGAAATATGGTTTTCTGTCTCAGTAGCATAGTGCCAGTTAACACGATTCCCATATTACGCAGCCTACTCTGAAAGATATTCAAGAAAATCTCTGTCCAACATAATCGCAAAAATCTGTATTTATATTAGACTTTTATTGGATAAGACGGGACGTCACCCCGCACGTTTAGTTCGCCCATCTACAATTATTGCTTCATTGCATCAACAAGTGCAAGCGGCTGTATCGTAGGGTGATATTCACCATTTACAGATAATGATTATACACTCGTAAACATGCCAGAGTAAAAGCTTGTCTTAACACCGAAGGATAAACATCATAGTAATACGAATATTGTTAATGCAAACGTTATTCGTGAACTTGGGAAATATATGTGTAAAATGCAATTATTTTTGCAATGATTTTCCACCAGTACAAGGCCCAAGAGCCACTCAGAGTAGAGGGTTATAGAGTAAGAAGGACAGTTTATTGAGGTGAGTAGGGAAGATAACGGTTGGACTAGACCTTAAAAGATTATGGATATAATGAACAGAAAAGTGTCCTCTTGGAAGTCAGTTCCACAAGAAGCTGTTCCACTGAAACTTAGATCTCACCAATTGAATACTAAGGGACTGAGGGTAACTCACTTCAGTGTTTGGGGCATGGTGGGTTTTAGCCGTTAATTTTAGAACTGATGGAACTAAAGAATGTAGTTCAGCTAGCGATAGGCTTGCAGCGTCTCGTCTGTGTTGAAAGGGAAATAGGGTAGAAAGGATTTTACAACAAACTAATTATATTACTAGTCACTCCAAGCAAGGAGACAAAGGCAGTAATACGAAGTGGTGTGTGAAAAATTAAAAGATATTATTAAAAAGATAGAACAATAAAAAAGAACATGAATTCACAATATAGAAGATAATGATCGATATTGCATTTAAATTTTTGAAGATCAAACTTGACTAGAAAGCAAAAAGCTAGAAGAAAATTCCACAAGCGAGAAAAGAAACTGCTAAAATATAAATTAGTTACATCTGGCAATTGTAACTTTAAAGTAATAAGATTTTGTCGCTAATATAGTACCGTCACTGAAGCCGAAATAGCAGGTCATTAATAATGATATATATGTTTTTATAAATAAAACTTCGAAAATTACATATATCGAATGCTCATTTCAGCGAATTTCATTTGCTGAAATAGATTAACCAAAGTGTATCTCTACCAGTTTGGCCACGTAGGTCATATAAAAAAAATCCCTTCAATTACGTACATGTTAATAGTTATGTTTTGGTAGTTCATGATATGCACGGATTGCACTGAGTTTTGACAGATGACAGGTCAACCTGCGAGAGAATGTGGCATGTACCCAATGTAAGTATATATTTTTTTATTATTATTGTTGCAATATCCCAAAAGGAATGAGAATTCATATTTTATATTGGGGAGGGGGGAAATAATTAGATTAGATATTTTTTCAAACTTTTTAGTAGATAATAAATTTTAGTGTTTGTTAGGATCGTTAAGTATTATGTATCGGTAGATTATGTTTTAATTGTTTTTCTATTCTGTTTATAATTAGGGTGAATTTGGTTACAATAGAATCAGATAATTGTGTGTTTATTTTTGTTTAAATATCCTTAATGGATCTTGTGCTATTTTTTCTTATTTTCGTTAAGGCTAATTTTACTTGTTTGTCAACGATGTGAATATCAAAATTATTGTTGATTAGGGTTTGCTTAATTTTTCTAAGTTCCTTGTGAAATAATATATCTGAAGAATAGATAATTTTAGCACGGTAAATCTTGAGTGTTATTTTGTATCTGTGAGTACATTCGCTTATGTAGGTAAGTAAACAAGAGTTTTTGCTAGTGTATTTGTTTTTTGTTTTTTTTGTTTTGTTTTTGTAAAGAGAGGTCGTAGAATTATTGCTATTGGCATCGTCTAAAACGTCAAAGAAATTGATTTGTTATGGTGAATTCGCAAGTAAATTATAGAATAGAATTATTCTCAAAGGTTTCTTTCAGTTTTTGATATTAATTCTTAGCTACTATGAATATGTCATCGTTATATATGGTGGGGTGGGTTAGTAGAATTATTGAAGACTTTGTTTTCCACATAGCACATGTAAAGAGTCGGTTCTCGAGCCGAACCCATAGGTACGCCGTCAGTTTGTCAGTTTGTGTATAAATGTTGGCATAGTGTTAGTCGAAAAATGTTACTTTTGCCGTGCATTACAGATTTTAAAGTCATTTCTTGGAATAACCTATATAATTTTGTCATATCAATGCATCTATGGCATATACTAAATGATGACAATTTGAAATAAGAAACCTAATTTTTAGTATAATTTGGGCCATGATTACTTACTTCAGGGTGACTTCTAAGTGATCTGGTGTGTGAAATGCTTCTCCGTTTTCTTGCGTGTGGGACCGCATTATGCTTGAAGTGAAATTCAGTATTCGAATTTAGGATCTGAAATGAAAGACAAAAGCATTTTGATAAAAACATAAAAGATATTAAACTTAAATGGTAAATTGTCACATGTGTGCGCATGCGCGAAGTGAGAGAAACAGAACAGAGCGTTGACTGTATATTAATCCAAATGCGCGCATGCGCACTATCCAAAACACTTAGCGATGTTAGGTGATGTATTAGTTTCGCCTACAAACTTAAACGCCGACACCCGAAGAAGTATGTGGCATTCATGCTTCGCATGCAATTTAATATTTATTATCTACCAGGAGGTTGAATAATTGCAAACGGAACTCGCTGACCCAGCATTAGCTAGTTGTTCATCAACTTTCCGGATTTAAAACGGTACGACACAAGAAAATTAAACACAAGCAGAAACCCTCGGAAACTCTGTAATCTTTGTACACGACAAAATTAATCATTTTAAAAGCAAGGGATGAGAAAGTTATTCAGTACTATAGTTAGATAGAGATCTTTTAAGAGACTTAGATAGATAGATAGATAGATAGATAGATAGATAGATAGATAGATAGATAGATAGATAGTAAGTAAGTAAGTAAGTAGTTGTTCACTGATGCGGATCGTGTAGAGCTCTAAGGAGAGTGGACAGCGATCGAGTAACAAATATAAATGTTGTATTGTCCTGTATTTTAATATATAACTATATGAATATATATAATATATAAACCTGGCTGTTGCAATTCAAAAGGACCTCCCATCTGTGATTGAATTGGATAGGAAATGGCTTGTATATTTTAATGCCTCCAGAATAAAGATGTTCTCTTTTAACCCGCATAGAGAAACATTCCTGCCTACCATCAGAATGGATAATGCTAATCCCTTAGAGAGTAGAGAACTGCGCCTCCTTGGCCTCACACTCTGAAATTACCTCGAATGAAATGCCCACATTGAATCCATATTTGCATCTACTGCTAGGAAGTTTGGTTCACAGTGGAAGTTTTTCTCATCAGAATCTATTTTGCACATTTATAAATCTACCATTCGTCTGTGCATGGAATACTGTTGCGTATCTGATCGCGTGCTGCTGTTATTCATTTTAAAGTTCTAGACAAAATCCAAAGGAGGATCTGCAATATAATCGATCTTGACTTGACAGCCCACCCTCATTCACTTTCTCGCCAACGTGATGTGATTTCCCTCTATCTTTTTTACAAATATTTTCATGGCAACAAGTGTATTTACTCGTGCTACTAGATTGACATTTAGGTCCCACCCTTTTACCGTCGAGCTAGTTATATGTAACTTCCTCTTCTACTCTGTTTTTTTCTCGCACTTCCCGTTCTACTCTAATTGTTTCTTTTCTCGCACTTCACCTCCATTTGAATGCTTTTCTGATAGCTTCTGTTTACTTGATTCCCATTCATTTCGTCTTTTCTTCGACATCTCCTGTACTTTTTTTTATTCTCTCACTTTAACCTGCTGTGCACCAGTAGCATTGCTACCTTGCTTTGGATGAAACAACTATATAAAAAATATAATCAAGAAGAGGCTTGATTTAATCGTTCAATGTGTATTTGAAAAGAGGAGAAATAACTAATTCAGAAAGTTAATTAGTTTTCAGAATTTAAATGCTGAGAAGCCTTTATTGGATCTAACCGGAATATTAACATCGAAGCAGCTTAATAATATTTTTAGGCACCTCCACTAATTCCCCCTACTTAAGGTTTAAAATCAATTTTTAAAAACGAGAAAGCTTACTTGAAGGTTTTTTTTAACTTCAATTGAAAATTAAAAAGATTAAATTTATAATTTCCAGTAAGCAAAATACTCTGGTGTATTTATACGATAAATTATAGTAATTGGAATCAGTTTTTTTCTAAAACAGCTGATTAGCGCTCATTTTTAGTCATCTCACTTCGAAATATAATTTTCCGTATTAAAAAATTCTCCCAAAAATAAAATATATTTTTCTTAAACTTACCTTAAGAAATATTAACTGATTTAAGATATAATTAATCTGATTTGAAGCTGATATTATTTACTTTTAAGTTTAAAATGACACAAATGCTTTTTTAAAACAAACAGTAGTTGTGTTTTTATAAGACAACGTCATGTTTTACATAATCGACGAGCTGATAACAGATAGATTGCTGTTCTACGGAGGCTTTATCTGTAAAACATAATTTTAAAAAATGACATGAACGTCTTTTTATATAAATTTTAAGTACTGAGTCATCTTAAAAATATCGGAAAATATTCTCCGTAAATTAATTTTTAAAATGTTGACTTTAAATTTACTATAGTCATCGCTGTTATTTTTGTGTATGGTCGAACTTATTTTAAAAAATGAGTACGTTACATAATATTACATAGCGAATATTTTAAAGAAATGAGATATTTAAGTAAACTACAGATGAAACACCTATTTTACGGTAACCATGTTTTCATGATACATTATCACTTTTGCTAACAAACGTCAAGCAAATACAGTGCAATAATACATCTGTGACTTAACTGAGTGTCATATCTCTAGAACAGCGGTTCTCAATCGTCTTATTCTTGTGCCACTCTTGAAAAATGTCTCAGAGAAACCCCTACATAAAAATTATGATGTAACATTATTAATATGTATCTCTATTATATTTTTTATTGTAGTTCACATTGCAAACATATTATATGGTCACCGGTATTCGAGTGAGTCACTCAATGATACACCTACAGATCTTATCCACTAACCAGTAAAGGCAGTTTCACACTGACTCCATACAGACATTGCTAAATACATTCTTTATAATTATTATAATTTTAGATAATAAGTGTTTGATGCCTTTAATATAGTAACCAAATATTTCCAACAATATGCTGTATGAGTATAGGAAAATTCGTATATAAAATTAAAAACAGATGACTTCAACAATTCATTAACTTATCTAATTTTGTTTCTTGCGAAACCCCTAGAGGCCTCTTGCGTAAATCTAGGTTTCCGGGGAACACCGGTTGGGAAACATTGTGTGTGTGTGTTGTCAATGTAGCAAGTGGTAAACTTGTTGGTAATACATGTAGCTTAAAGTAGAAGTCACTCGCTAGAATAATTAGTCACCAAAAACATCATCAACATAAATGAAATCAACAAACTTGTACATGAATAATTTTCCGCAATATATGTATGTCAAATTCTTTTTAAAAGTAGAAGTAAACACATACGAGTGTGGACTGAAAAGTTCATAAGCTGATAATGAAGGTATTATGCTAGAGCTGTGAAATCTGGTATGCCACCCACGTCTATTGAACAGGTGAAGAGGCTCATCCCTTGTTCCCTGTTTAGGATGTCGCTTTCGGCTTTCTCTCTTCAGATCTTTTCACTCTTCTCTTCTTTATTTTTTCCAATTAGAGTAGATAGAGTAAACTATCGCCCGGTTCATACTCCACCCACGTCTATTGAACAGGTGAAGAGGTTCATCCCTTGTTCCCTGTTTTGGATGTCGCTTTCGGCTTTCTCTCTTCAGATCTTTTCACTCTTCTCTTCTTTATTTTTTCCAATTAGAGTAGATAGAGTAAACTATCGCCCGGTTCATACTCCACCCACGTCTATTGAACAGGTGAAGAGGCTCATCCCTTGTTCCCTGTCTAGGATACGGTTTCCGACTTTCTCTTTTCCAATCTTTTCACTTTTACGTAGCCCCCTGCACATCAGTGGCGTTACCGCATTGCTTGGGGTGATATGATTAAAAAAAATAATTTCAGATCTTATTAAAAACTGCATTGTTTCTTTCCAGGTACAAGGAAGGGCTGAAAAGTTCATAGGCTGACTATGAAGGTATGATGCTACAGCTTTTAAATTTTGCATTGATTGATTTCAACTCTTCTTCATTGATAACTATTGTTTCATTATAGTTAAACTGACATCTGACTGTTCAAAGACTGTTGGTAAAAAAAAAAATAACAGATATGACGTTTCCTTGGTTACAATGGCTGCTGTATATTACTGTGGCTTTGAACTAGCTGATCATCCTCTTTATTCTTCTGTTTTGGCTCCATCTGACTATCATTCGTGTCCTAACATGAAAAAACATTTTTGCTAGGAACCAGATTTTTCTATAAATATTTTTATGATAATTTTTCTGATGAGATTTAATCTTTGGTGCCTAAACTTTATGAATTTCAGCACAATACTAGATTAACGGCAAGGTCTCATGATTTTAAAATTTAAATGACAAGATGTAATTGTAAGTTAAGAGTTTCCTCCATCGAACTTTTCACTTGTTAGTCTCTCTTCCTACCCCTTGCTTTTCAATGAGATTTGATCTTAAAAAATGCTTCCTAATTCCTGTTATTTTATCGTTCCTTCTCCTTAATGATGTTTTCATGTTTTCATATTCTTTCAAACGCATTAACCTCTTTCTTTATAGTAGATTTATTGCCTTGTTGGGGTTAAATGATTAAAAAATGGAATGTCGATAAACAAAATTTGCTGATTAGTTTTTGTTAGACAAGGCAAACTAAAAGAAATTAATCTCACTTTTTTTTTTTTTACTTTATAAGTTTCGCTCTGCTTGAAAAATTGCAATGATTGCATTCATTATTTATGCTACTTTATGTAGTGTCTATTTTGTTTGTAAAATTGTTTTCGTTTTCATTCACATTTTTATTTCGTTTCTGCAATTATCTCAGCGAGTTAATCAAACAAGCAATAAATATGGGCAGACGGCTTTTGCTTTTTCAGGCCTCAGTTTAAATATTCAAAATAAGCATATTAAATAAGTACATTTATGCGCAGAACATCATTTATACAAATAGGTTTTATGATTATCAAACTTTTCTTTGTTTATACACTTTATTTATGTGTATATGTGGGTGTCAAGAAAGGAATATTTGGCATATGCATCGTTGAAAGGTGACGTTTTTAGATATTAGTAAAAGCAAATAAAAATAAATATATATATATATGAGTGTGTATGTGTGTACGTGCGCATGCGTGCATATATATATATATATATATATATATATATATATATATATATATGATTTATATATTCCGTTTTTAAGTTTATATGAGTGATCAATTTTTTTATTAATTACTATTTTACACTCTCTTTTGGACTGTTTGATTTTCAAATTGATTCTCTCTCATACACATATATATGTGTGTGTGCTTATTTTTATTAATTTAAACGTTACACACACACACGCACTCACACACATGCATACATACACACACAGATATATATATATATATATATATATATATATATATATATTACCGTTGGAAAAAGCAGGCGTTAAGTGCATAATGCCGAAGCAGACTTTAGAAGGAACTGGAAACCAAGTTCTATACTGGAAACAAGAAATAGAACACTACTCCTGTTCAAAATGCTGTGGAGAAATGTGAACTGGACGATAGTCGAACTTATATACTCTTGTTTGTGAACAAGAGAGAAAAAAAAAAAGTCGAATAAATAGTTAGTCAACAAAATTACGGAGTTCAAATCCCCCTTAAACGACAACTAAATTGCTGAATCATTTTTTGTGTGTATTTCCTACAAGTAATATGCCGACATATACGTAAAATAAAAATGTTCAAAATTTGACCAGACTTTTTACGTTAGCATATTTTTTATTGCTAAATATTTTTGGGAGAAATAAATGCCGGACAATATCATCAAAGATGAAGGAAAAACTTGAAGCAACTGAAATGTGGTTCTACAGAAGGATACTGCGAATATCATGTATCGAGCATGTGTAGCAATGATGAGGTCTTGGAAATGATGGAAACAAAAGAAAAATTAATACTGAGCATCAGGAAGAGACAGCTGAAGTTCCTGGGACATACAATGAGGAAGGATGGCTTGGAGAACCTAATACAAACAGGCCAGATAAAGGGAAAAAGAGATAGAGGAAAGCCACGGATAACGTATTTGAAGGAACTGATCAGATAGATGACGGAACGTGGAGTAACAGGAGAAGGCGTGCTGGGATAGGGAAACGTGGAAAGCCATGATCACCTACGTCCTGAAGGAACAAGGCACATAGAAGAAGAAGATCAATATCAGTGTCAGACATGTTTGAAAATAACTAGATGCAAGAAAATGGCGGTCAATGTGGTGTGTTGATTTCTCTGTATATGCGTTTGTGTGTGTTGGTGTGTGAATGTACGCATACATATATATATTTCATGGCGTAAACCTATATTTCTTCTTTATCTCGTCTTCTTTGTATATATTTTCCTGTTATCCAATCTACATCAGTTACACCTACACAATTGCAATCAGGGGAAATTTCCGCTTCTTTCTCTGTATTGAATATTGTGTCGATTATCTAAAGTAAAGAAAGCCTCATCAGACGAAGATTGTATCAAATAATTGTTATTACCTTCCAAGGGAAACATCGTTTCGTTGCTCCCTCCTACGTAAACGATGTTGCTAACTACTCAAATACCAGTTTACAGTATCTAACAACATAATTCTCTTAGTATATATATAAATCTACCATCCGCCTGTGCATTGAATACTGCTGCCATATCTGGTCTGGTGCTCCTGCTATCCACCTCGGGGTTCTTGACAAAATTCAACGGAGAATCTGTAATATGATCGGTTCTGACTTGGCAGCTCAGATGCAGTCACTTTCTCACCGGCGCAATGTGGCTTCCCTGTGTCTCTTCTACAAATACTTTCACGGCTTCTGCTCCAATGAACTTAGCTCAATATATATGAATTTACTGGAGCCACAAGATTAGCAACTAGGTCCGACCCTTTTACTGTGAAAGCAATAAATTGTAAACGCAATTTCTACTCCAGCAGCTTCTTTTCTTGCACTTCCCTCTTGTGGAATTCCCTTTCATTTACTTGCTTCCCCGACAGCTACAATCTCCTAGAATTTAAATGTAAAGTCAAAAGGCATCTCTTATCTCAGTAACTTGCATCCTCTCTCTCTCATGCCCCTTTCTCCGTTCACTCTCCTCTCGTCAGTATTCTCATCCTTCTCTTACCCACTTCCTGACACCCCCCTATAACCTGTCACTCTTTCTCATAACTTTCCTCCTATGTAACCCCCTGCAAAATAGTGGCAGTAGAATGCTTTACTTGGGGCGATATGATTATAATAAGAAAAAGTACTTTCACGAATGTGCAGGTAGTGGAATAGCGGAACTGACGAGCCGTGTTCGAATTTCAGTTTACTTTACATTGCTCCGTACGGAGATACCCTAGTTTAGTTTGATATAAGGTAACAGTTATGTCGCACCCAGTGTGTATCGAACTCACGTCTATAATAATAATAAATTAAATTAGCTCTTTAATAATTAACCCACCCCGAATCTACCTAAATAAGTTTGGCATAGGGCCACAAGTATTATGAATTAGGCCACAAGTATTAGGCATATCGAATTTACTACAGAATAGTCTACGAGACTTGTTCTCTAAATATCACTATACATCGAGGTGACCTTTGCTAAACTTTGCTAAACTTTGGCACAAAAGTAAATTTAGGACATTGAGTGAGGATTGAACTGACTACACAATAGTAGCGATCAGCCAGACTAGTTAATTAATCATTGTCATTAATTAATCATTGTCATTAATTAATCATTGTTTCCTAAAACAGTTTGGCTCAAGGTCTATGAAGTGTCAGTTAAAATTGAACTCACTACACTGAATTAATGGCCAACTAAACTAGCTGGCTTATTATTTCTCACGCCTAGGTTTCCTAGTTTGGTTTGGTACAAGTCACAAGGCTTACAACTTATTTGCAAAATATATATTTCAACAACACTGTCCGTGACTCTGTACAAGGTAAAGTGCTTTATTTTATCGCTTAGCAGATTCTTTAAGCATCTCTTTTACTGAGTTATTTACGAATTGCTGACCTTTGCAGTTAACATACTGAAAACCTTTGGAAATTTGGACTGATACATTCAGAGAAATAATTAATTTTATTTTTTTATCTTATTTGTATATATTTTATATATTTATATACCAATTCTGATCGGAAGAATGCCGAATATACAAGTTGCTATGACATTTTGCGGAAATAGGTTCGCCTATCGTCCAGTTCACACTCTTCTCCTTTTGAACAGAAGTAAGGTTTGTCCAATCTTTCCGATTTAGGATTGGGTTTCAAGTTCTTTCTAAAGTTTTCTCATCCTCGTTGACTCCCAGTTGTCTCCTGCGTTTTAGTGGTATTATCGCCTTGCTTAAAGTGAATTGATTTTTAAAATATTTCTGTGGCCCACGGAGAAACATCTTCGTAACCAATATTGTTCTCAAATTTTGATAAGTTGAATAAATTTCATTCTTGCTCTTCCCATACTTTTGGAGTAGTAGTATCGAACATAACCTACTCACTTATTGCAGGTAGACAGTCAATCAGTTTTAAGGTCGTTGATATCTGTTTTAGTTCCAAGGAAAAGGAAGAAAACTTAACGCTCCACTACCATATATTCTTCATGACTAGAGTGTGCAAATATATTTTGTGACGATGTTTTTTTTCTTTTAATTACAGGGTAGGATGGGTAAATTGTTGCCTTTTTATCTTTATTTTTTCATTTCGCACATGCGCGTTGTTTGTTTTTATTTTGTCGACGGCAAAGCACAATAGAGTCGGTTGGACACCGTATGTAAGAAAAAGAGCACCATGACACAATTCACTCTTCCAAAAACTTTGGAAACGGCATTCTGTACTGCTTGGCATTCGCACCTGAAGCACAAATACGAAGCACGAATACGAACATTTCAGAATGCTTAAGTATCAATCTGAAGATAGTGCAGAAGATTCGGAAAGAGTTAGATGAGTTTAATGTTGATTACGGCTACTCGGAAAACTCGTTCTGATCGTTCTGATAAAAAAAAGAGCTTCTGAATTTGTTGGTAAATGCTTCAAACGTAACATGGAGGACTACGTAAAGTGCCTTTGGGGTAGTACTGCTCTAGATTAAGAGGGTGGCTGCTGCTAGACCCTATGTCTTGCAACAGGACTCTGCACCATGCCACACAAGAAAGAGAACTCAGTCATGGCAGCTAGCAAAAATTCTGCGACCATATAACCCCCATATCTGACCACCTACCTGCCCAGATTGTAAATCCCGTGATTATTATGTGACGGACAAAACACTTTGTAACACTTAAGATGAATTGAATGGATTATGGCAGCATTCACCAATGTAAACATCTAGAGAGATACAGAAGATCCCAAATCGTTTGCAGGCCGCGGATGAAGGCAATCGTGATTTTACTGAATGAATTTACTCTTTAGTATATCAAGATATATGTGTGTAATTTTGGTAAATATATCTGTTAAAATGAGATGTCAGTGTTATTTTCATTTTTGCTTAATTTACACGATAATATATATAACAAGAATTAAATTTAACAACTAATATTAATGAAAGCGAAAATAAGTATCGAAATGTCATACACAATAATTCTTTGCAACATGCTGATATTTGCTAAAATCCTCACATTATTTAGTATTGTTGAAATTGTCGCTAACATTTTTGTCTAAATTTACAAGCTTTACATTTCATTCAATTTCGCAAACCAATCAATGAAATTTGAATAAGTTGATTTTTTTTTTGATTTTTTTATAAGCGTTTCACCCCGAGCAAGGCATGTCACTGCCACTACTGCGCAGGGGGGTACATAGAGTGGAGAAAGGATGATTAAATATAGGAAATGTCAGAGGGTGGGTGATAGGCGGGTAGGGATACCGAGAATGGTTAAATATAGGAAATGTCAGAGGGTGGGTGATAGGCGGGTAGGGATACCGAGAATGGTTAAATATAGGAAATGTCAGAGGGTGGGTGATAGGCGGGTAAGGATACCGAGAATGAGGGTTGGGTAGATGAGAGTGTTCTGAGAATAATTGGGAGTTAGGGTGATAGAAGGTGTCTATTGACCCTACATTTAAACACCTGGATATTTGTTTGAAAAATACTTTGACAAAAACTCTACTTTGCAGTTCTTACGTATCCAAGTAAAAACTAAATTGTAACCCCTTACCTGATGGCACTTCTCTGCAAATTTTGGTTTCGAATGGTCAATATATAGCTATTGTAGGTGAGTCGGACGGAATAACGAAATTCACAGAATTATATATATATATATATATGTATATATATGATGAAAAGGATACATTTAACTAATCCATATATGGTAGACGTGTAGACAAAACAAAAACTAACTATTGTCCTCATCTTAAGGACAGTGGAGATAGACGTTGGTTAGTTCTTGTGACTTGACCCAAAGAGTTGTGAGTTCAGTACCAGGTTACAGCAGTGGTGAACAAGTAACTTACAGGACTAGAGGGAGATAACTCATGACTACCAGAAGAGTAACTACTACTCAAGGAATAAAGTTCATATACCCTAGTGATTGTAATAAAGGGTTTGGTTCGAAATTCTTAACATCTAAAGAAGGACGAAGCGTAGAACGGCCAAAACGCTGTACAAATAGCAACAAAGATGAGAACAATAGTCCAAATAATGTCAGTCAGTCAGTCAGTTAAATGCCATACGTGATACACGCTTTGGGCGATATGGGCAGAAGATTGTCCCGCAGTAGGTTGCCATTGCTTTCTGCTGTAGAATGATTGCTAGCCAAGGCTATAGAATCCAATCTATTCTATTATTTAACCCATATCTGGGAGAAAAGACGTATTGATACCTTTCCCAGCGATATTTGTGCGTAAGTAAATGCTATGAATTTAACTGAAATTCGAAATCGGCTCTCCGCTTTGTCGTTCCGAGTCGATATCCACTGCACCACAACGCACATCCTAATAATGTAAATACTGTAAATACTACCTCATCTCATAAATATAGACAAATAATTTTTTAAAGTAATGAGAATAATACTAGAGTTGCTTTCATATCCTAATTATAAGATCAAATATATCTGTTATTCGCTTCTAGAGCGCAGCATTTCTCCTTCAGCACGTAATGACCTTTTTGTGTCCTTCTGCCTTAAAACCTCTGTACTATGGCATTTTTAGTTGTCAGGCTGAGAGATTTTCTGCAACTCGTGGTAAAACAGATAATGTTTGGAGATAGTGAAAATAGTAAAATTCTTACTCACTCCAAGAGCTTGCGGCTACACTACGTTGATTGATCGCCGAAGTTAAGCAACGTTGATCCTGTCAGTATTTAGAAAGGTGACCACTTTGAAATACCAAATCGTGTGAATTTGAATTTACATATGGTATAATGAGCTTACAACCACACCACGTTAAAATATGGGTCTGGTTCTCATATGATCACCGAAGTTAAGCAACATTAACTCTAGTCAGTATCTAGATGCATGATGGCTTTAGAATACCAGGTAGTGTAAGTTTTAATGTAAATATGCTATGATAAGCTTACGGCCACACCACTTTGAAACATGGTTCACATATGATCACTGAAGTTAAGCAACATCAGTCTTGGTCCGCATCTAGATGGGTAACCGCTTTGAAATATCAGGTGGTGTAAGCGTGAAAGTTTAGGTGGTGTAATGGATAAAGGCTCGAAATTATTGATCGGAGTTCAAATTCCCGTTGGGTTCGTTAAATTCACTGGCAAGGTATGAATCCACCTCTTTTCCTTTCGTTATGTGTTAATTAGTGATGCATTTATCTTCCTGGTAGTAACCTCGTGTGGGATGTGAATCTCGTTTTGTTTGAAATATTATTAAAAGTAAGTCATTTTTTTTTTTTTTTTTTTTTGCTTAGTTTTAAACTTTACATGTTTAATTGGTTTTCTTTAATTTTTTAAATTTTAGCAGAAATCTCTTGACTGGACTTTAACTAAGCTAAAACTTAGCAATCCACCAACATGTTTCTTTTTTTTTTTTTTCACAATTAGAGTAGATAGACTAAACTATCGCCCGGTTCACACTCCATCCACGTCTATTGAACAGGTGAAGAGGCTCATCCCTTGTTCCCTGTTTAGGATGTGGTTTCCGGCTTTCTCTTTTCCAATCCTTTCACTCTTTTCTTTTTCATTTTTTTTTCTTCAATTGGAGTAGATAGACTAAACTATCTCCCGGTTCACACTCCACGCACGTCTGTTGAACACGTCTGTTGTTCCTTGTTTAGGATGTGGTTTCCGGCTTTTTCTCTTTCTTACGTAGCCCCCTGCACATCAGTGGCGATACCACCTTGCTCGGGGTGATATGATTAAAAAAAATCTCTAAATCATTATTTTTTTTTTAATTCTTAGAATCTACAAATATTATTTGGCTTTAAATAATCCGCAAAACGTTGTTAAACCGAAGAAAATGAATAAATCAATCAAATCTCACACAAACAATATATTCTGCGTTTTTATATTTTCCGATGGATCAATTCTCCAGCTAGCTCTAACTATTCTTGAATAACAGCGGATCTACTATAAAACTAAGCTTAAGCTTCAAAGTCCCTGAGGACCCTAAATCAATATTTTTATCAGGTAATATTTCAACAAAATCGATATTATTTTTAAATGTTTATTATTAAAATAAGGTCATTTTAGTATTAGAAAAATAAACCAATGATTTCTTATTTTATCTATAAAGTTGGGTATATTGAAAAATTAACTTTATTTGGTCAGATTCCATGAGAATATCTTTGTCAGCCTATGAACTTTTCAGCCATTTTTGTATGAGGGTCAAAAGCTCAGTTCTTAGAACCGAACTGCCAGATTACACGTAGATATGATTTAACTGTTGCGGTAAAGGCTTTTTGCAAAACTAACCATCAAAATAGCTAATATTGGGCTTAGAATATGATCTAATACCCATTTCATATGTCCTCAAAATTCATGTAATTGGTCAAATTTTAAAATATTTTGGTGGTACAGTGACAGAACACTCCAACTGTGTGGCCTCGTTGAGCTCGTCAAAATCTATTCATAGCCTGGTAGTTGAATCCTTGAATCTGTTGTTGCTGGTTGCTAGTTGCTAAGGAGCCTCCATATCTGTTCAAGTTTCAGGTACCCAAAAATGTACGTCCGTCTTTGCATTCTTATATTGAGTTCATTATATATTTGATTGTCTCAACCTGATTTGCACACTATCTGGTTTTGCTGTTATAATTGTATTGATCCTGGCCTTGATATACTTTATATTTATTATGTTGTTTTGAAACATTATCAGAATATTCTTAAGAGTTATTAAGAGTTTATTTCTTAAAGTGACTATTTCATAGCTATATTCATATCGATTTATATGTCATTTATCTTTATTTGTTTTCTAAAGTATAGATACAATTGCTTTTCGTCCTGTTCTTGAATTCTAGTTGTCGTAGTTTGTATGTCTTTTTTTTTTTTTTTTGCTTTGTTTTGTTTTTTATGCTACTCTAGTCTCTAGTCTCTTCATAGCTATCTCGACGCAGTCCTCAACGCTTATTCGTATTCTTCCTCCTTTTATTTTAGATTTAACGTATCGCTTCTTCTTCTTCTTCTTCTTCTTCTTCTTCTTCTTCTTCTTCTTCTTCTTCTTCTTCTTCTTCTTCTTCTTCTTTTCATTCTCCTCTTCATACTTCTTCTGCTTCATTCTCTACTCTTCCTCCTCTTCTTCTTCTTCTTCTTCTTCTTCCGCCTCCTTTTCATACTTCTTCATACTTCTGCTTCATTCTCTACTCTTCCTCCTCCTCTTTCTTCTTCTTCTTCTTCTTCTGTTCATTCTCCTCTTCATACTTCTTCTTCTGCTTCATTCTCTACTCTTCCTTCCTCCTCTTCTTCTTCTTCTTCTTCTTCTTCTTCTTCTTCTTCTTCTTCTTCTTCTTCTTCTTCTTCTTCTTTAAGCTTCTATTGTATACACATTTCTTTCCGGGTCACAACCTAAGGCTAGAAATGTCTTCATGACATTTTCCACTGATCATTATTCAAAAAAAAAAAATGTAAAAACAAACCTAAGATCACACTCATTTTACATAGATAAGAATTTTCGTAATGTGTGAGCTGTACTTGTGAGTATATTTTTTTCTATATATTTAAGGCATGGGTTGATAGGGATCCCTTCAGTAAGTATTTCGAGACCTTTTATAATCAATCCGAGGGTTCGATTAAAACTGGATTTATTGATGTCATCATATACTTTATTATTATTTCTTTTGATTTTTGTTGTTTAAACATTTTAGGGGTCCTAACCAGAGACCTAAGATTAGAAATGGCTTCATGACATTTTCCATTGATCGTTTATGTAAAAACAAAATAAAATATCATAGATGATAAAAGTTGGGTACCTTGTAATTTCCTAAGGGTTTCTATTTTGCAGATTTTGTTAAAGTTTGCCTAACATTATTGTTGTTTATATTCCATTCTTACACAGATTTGTCCTTTATTCTTTCTTGTTCTGGTTTGATACACTCTGTATTCTGATTGTGTTCTTTTGAGTTGCACCAAATATTCTCCTAAAATTTAGGTATTTCTTCGGTCGATGATGACTTTTTCATTTCTATAACTGTTTTTTCCAATTTCACTGTAAATGATGTCCTTTTGAATATTGTTTTTGTCGATAGAACCTAGAAATCTTTTCAAATCGTTTTGTTCTCTATACCCTTAATTGCAGTTTCTGCTTAAGTAATTCTTTAATTGGTGGAATTTCACCTACTGCTAATTTTGTATTTCTGCTGATCTTCATGTTTTTCCATGTTGAAATTACATTTGGTTATTATTATTATTATTATTATTATTATTATTATTATTATTATTATTATTATTATTATTATTATCACCATATTTCGATTTCTGCTATGACCACACTGCCTACAAGTATGTGAGAAGATCTAAGACAGATAGTGGTGTGTTATTATGGTTACATTTCATTATTTATTTTTCTAACTCCCATACCACCCATCACAAGCGTTACATGAACAACTTTCTTCTTAATGTGTGAGCTGTACTGATCAAGACATTTTTTGTATTTCTCTTAAGCTGAGATTTCCAGCGATGTTGTTGTGTTCCTTTTTTATCATTCCAAGCGAACCTACTATGACAACAAAGTAACCGGGAGTACAAATATATAAAGCCTAATATACCTATCATGAAACCTAGTCTGATAAGGGTATAGGAGGAACATCATAGTTAAATGTGCAATATTATTATGTCATTTTTCATCATAATTCGATTTCTATTTTAGCACTACCTACGAAGACTGCGGGAAGACATAAGGCAGGTCGTGGTATGTTGTTATGGCTCCATTTCATGTGTTTTCATATCTCCCTAACATTCCTAGCGATACATAGACAAAGTTCTCCTTAGTGTGTGGGCTGTACTTAACAAGACAATTTTTTTTGTATATCTCGTTAGCTGGAGCTTCCAGAGTTTCTTTCAATGTGTTGTTTTGTTCCATTTTTTATCATTCCAAGTGCACCTACTATCATTGGCACGATTCTTGTTTTCAATTTCCACATTTTTCTATTTCAATTTCCAGGTCTTCATATTTTGACAGTTTTTCGAATTCCTTGGTTGCTATGTTTTTTTCCTTTTGTTTTTTAACAATAATGCCCGGTCTATTTGCTTTAGTTTTTTGTCTGTGTAGATGGTGTAATCCCATAGATTAGTGACCTATTATTATTATTATTATTATTATTATTATTATTTGATTTTATCTCCTATTCTTACATGTTTCTGATGAAATAGCTCCGACACGCGGCTTAGTGACACAGCACGTTCCTCAGCACATGTGCTGTTCCAAGCAGTGCTTCCACCAGCGCACTACTAAGAAAGTCAGGTGTTCTATAAGACAGAAGGTTTTCTAAAATAGTGCACTAGCTACAAAATTATTATTATTATTATTATTATTATTATTATTATTATTAGTGATTTGTGCCAAAGTGGTTATAATACACTAATTGAATCAGGTGCCAATCATATATATATATATATATATATATTTTCTAAACATATGCTGTTAAATATAAGAGACAATGAATGTCTATTATTTTTAATCATGAGCCGTTCTAAACGTCGTATTTTTGCTTTAATTTCAGTTGAAAATAAAGACAAAAATTCTCCAACATTTGGATAATTATTTATTGGTTTTCTTCTAAGCTTTCGGCTCACATGAGCCATCTTCAGAGAGGTAGTTTAAACTGAAATATTATAAAATCCACCATCACCGACGATTTTATTTTGTGTTGACATAAAACTCCGCTTGGCAACGGCAATAGTTACCAAAAATAATAAACGCAGTTCTTAAGTTTGCGATGCGGTTTTATGACGTCACACCGCGGGATAGCGCGAAATGACAACAAAACCATCTAGTCAAATGCAATGTAATATGTTATTTCCTGTTTTAATGTTGATTTTATTGAGTGTTGGTTGTTTTGATTTGATGTACATGGCCTCCAATATCTGCAGGTTCCTCTTTCTGTGTGTATGAGTAAGGATCACCGTATTGTTGACCAAAATCTGTCTGATATTACCTACATGTTTATGTTTTTCAGAGAAATGTTGTTTAATAGTACTCTGATCAGAAAGATGACATGTAAGTCTACGGGAGAGCGTGGTTATAGTAAAACCAATATATGTACTAGGTTTTTGATTAGTATCAGAGATGCAATCTCTGAATGGGCATGTAAATTGGTACACTACATTGTTTTTTTTTTAATTTAGTTTAGTGCTTGTTGGGTTATTATAGACTATGAGGTCAATTGTTTTAAACTTTTTATAATATATAATGAGTTTAATTTGATTATTACTTTCCACTGGTTTAACATTTCTACGTATTATGTTTTTGAGAGTTTTTTCATCTTGTTTATAATTATTATGTATTTGGTTGCAATAGTATAAGTTAATAGTGTTATGTTTATTTTGATGTAAACCATTATTATTAATATTATCATTATTGTTAGAGCTATTGTTAATTTTGTTGAGATACATTTTAATTTGTTGATCAATAACGGAGTTAGGAAATCCATTATTGACTAGTGTTTGCTTAATGTTGTGTAATTCTTTATAAAATATAGATTTGGAAGAAGATATCATTTGTGTGCGTTGAAGTAAGTTTTTTATAACAGCTAATTTATATCGTTGGGGGCATTCACTATTATAATTAAGAAGACACGAATTTATGCTAGTTGGTTTCCTATATAGAAAAGTAGTAAATTTATGTGTGCTAGAATTCATATATATTATATATATATATATATATTATAAATTATATTTTAGAACATGTACATCATTTTTTTATATATCAACAACAAATAGTACATTTGTTTCGACATTGAAACTTCAATGTCTCATCAGGCGGTGTGGATAGGAATGGAAAGCCTCTTTTCTTATATTTGGTCCGTTGTGTGTGGAATGTTGGTGGGGGTTAGTGATAAGGGAATAAGTCTTGTGGATTGACCGTTAGAATTTTTAAGAAAGTGGTGTGGGTAGTGAATATGGTTGATTAATGAGAGTCTTTGAGTTTTCTAGATAGATTTAACATTAGCAGTTAGAATGTAAGTTTTTATTATCTTGCGACTAGACTATATCCTTTGGATTTCTTAGAAGAGGAGGTAAGGGATGGGATGCTTATTTTGTACAGAATAGTTTTGTATTTAAGCGGAGTCTTTATAATTAATCTAAATTTGTATATTTAATCTTAATTTTGGATTTAGGAAATCGATTTTTCCTATTAAATTTTAAATTTTAATTAGATCACAGTTTGGAAATCGACTTTTCTATTAAATTTCTAATTTTTAATTTATTTTCTTATACTTGGTCCGTTGTGTGTGGGATGTTGGCGGGGGTTAGTGATAAGGGAACAAGTCCTGTGGATTGACATTTAGAATTTTGAGGAAAGTGGTGTGGGTAGTGAATATGGTTGATTAATGAAAGCCTTTGAGTTCTCTAGACAGATTTAACATTAGCAGCTAGAATGTAAATTTTTATTATCTTGCGACTAGACTATATCCTTTAGAATTTCTTAGAGGAACAGGTTAGTGGGTAGGATGCTTATTCTGTACAGAATATTTTTGTATTTAAGCAGAATTTTTATAATTAATCTAAATTTGTATATTTAATCTTAATTTTGGATTTTGGAAATTGATTTTGTCTATTAAATTTTAATTAGATCACCGTTTGCGAAAAGATTTAATGTAAAAGGTAAAATTGAATGTTAAAAATCTAAGGTAATAGGTAAGCAGGTAATATATTGCGTAATAGGTAGAATTTTATATAGGAGAAAAGATTGGATGTTTGTATTTAAGATAATAGGTGAATAGGTAATAGGTGTATTTGTATTTAAGGTAATAGTTGAAGTTTAAAGTGTGTATTAGGAACAGTTTTCATAATTAATCTAATTATGTATATTACACCTTACTTTAGAATTTAGTAAATCGATTTTTTCTATAGAATTTTTTAATTTTTTAGAAAAATTTCTTGGGGGTCTTAGCTCTGGCTTTTGTTGTATTTTTTAGCATGATTGTAAGGTTAGTTCTTTAATATGCTTGCAGTTTACTGTCGTTTCAAGCCTCTGGTTTAAAAACTTGTTATTATTTATATATTTAATGATTTCAATTTTTTCTTGAAGACAAAAGAAAAAGTTAATTTATAGATTTAGCTGTTCTTGCTTGTTTAAGGATTTTCCATTTAACTTTAGGCGTTTTATTTTCGTCTTTTAACTTCCAAAAGTATTTGGAGAGAGACGTCATGTTTTGTTTTTCTTTGTTATTGAAGGATGAGTGGTGATTGTAAAAGCTCTTTTTAAATACGTTCATGGTATTTCCGATATATATTTTTTCATCTTTAGGATTCTCCATGGATGAAATCAAACACATATATATCAGGGATTTCGTTAGACATTTATTGGTCATAGGGCATTGGTTAGGGTTTCCACAGTTACAGAGGTTGTTATTATGGGGCGGACTGGTATTAGTGTTGGAGTTATTTTTGTTGTGTGCTTTTAATATTTTGCTGTTATGTACTTTAATTATTTTTTCTAGATTATTGGAGCAGCTATAACTTAGTTTTATTGTATTTTTATTGAAGATTTTGCTTAGAGGGTTATTTTTAGGGAAATGCTTATCTATTAGCTTAAGAAATTTATGTCCCAGTTTGATTGTGTGTATATATATATATATATATATACACTACCGGCCATAATTATTGAAAATAGAATTTTTTTTTTTTTTGTTATTATTACTTTGCAAAATTTTACAAGTCAAGGAAGCAAAGATGAGCTCGTCCGAATCACTATAAATTTTCTTCATTCTTTCATTAATGAAACTGCAATATAGGTAATTATTAAATATTTATAAATTCATTTGATGCACATGTTATTGTGCAGTATTAACAAAAGAACCATTCAATTTTTATTTACAATTATTCACTTGGCAATAAATACTAAAAATAGTATGAAATACATCATTTTTAAAACACTGAGGTTGCCTAATATTTATGGCCGGTAGTGTATATATATACACCCAAAAGATCTTTAAGTAACAACCGGAAGTTGATGCTTTAAGTTTCTAAATCATACATTAAAAAATAATTCAATTCATCAAATAGCCAGTCTAAATTCAGTAAAATGGTGCTAAGCTGACCAAGCACATTCGCTACAATATGATTAGACCAATAAATTAGGGTTTTTTCCTACGCCAATAAAGTGCTCAAAGAAGCAGCTTAGTTAAATTTAAGCAAGTGATCAAAATCATTCTTTCTGACGATTTTATACGCACATTTATAATTATCCACTTGGCAATAAATACTAAAAAATAATATGAAATACATCATTTTATTTTTTAAACTGGGGTCACCTAATAATTATGGTTGGTACTATATATATATATATATATATATATATATATATATATATATACAAACGAACTTTAAGTAACAACCAGAATTTGATGCTTTAGGTTTCTAAATCATACATTAAAAATGTGCTAAGCTGACCAAGCACATTCGCTACAATACAATTAGACCAATAAATTAGGGTTTTTTCCTCCGCCAATAAAGTGCTCAAAGAAGCAGCTTAGTCTGCTGAGAAGATTTTAAATTTAAGTAAGTGATCAAAGACACTCGTTCTGACGATTTTATAAGTCGAGCAGAATCTATCCTACGCTGTCAAAACACTGCTGGGCGTATTCTAAACGCAGGCTGTGCAACAAATGCATGTTCGAATATATAATGCGCATGCGTGACCTGACTACGAGTATTTTAACCCAGTTTCCGTTGCTTGATAATTGAATACACGTACAAGTGTGCTCTTTTCTTTACAAGGTTGACAAAACAAATAGCAAGAATTAATGTTAAAGTTATATTCTTAAATTTGGCATACTAAATCTTTCATCACGCAGCAAGAACTTCATAAAAAAGTCGGCAACTGGCTTGAGTGCTACCGATCAGAACCATGCAGCAACCTCAATCTGTTCTTAATTTCTGTTCCTGAACATATCTTTAAATGTTGTCAACAAAAGTTAATCAATGCGTTCCGGTTATCAAATTTCGACTTTAAATTTCACGTTATATATATATATATATATATATATATATATATATATATATATATATATAGGCAGAAAAACTTTTTAGACATATCAGATTAAATAAATTGCAAAGATGGTGTCTACTTATTTTTAATAAAATTCGTTCATACTCACGGATAAACTTTCGCGTATTATAATTGAACGATGTAAGAAAGGAGTTGTAACGTTTACAGATGATTTTATTATTCATTTCTCGATGTTCCTGTACTTTCAATATCCTTCCGAGATCATCTTCAGAAGTGTGAGTTGTCGTAACAAAAAATAAACGCAAAACTGTGTTGCTAAAAATTACTGTAAATTTTTCTTTTGCTTCAAATATAACGGTTGACAAATTGCTTAGCGTTCATAAGAACGTAAAAATTATCCTCTATGGAATTTGTTTATGTTGTAATGTCATGGTCAGGCATGTATTAAAGCATAAAAAAACTGTTATTTTTATAAACATTTTAGAACATTATTACAGTATTCATAGCTGATTCTATTAATTTAATTTTTTCAATGAATATTGCTTCGAGGATCTGTAGTTTGCTTTTGTTGTTTTTTGGTATAGAATAGTTGTGTTATCGATCTTTTTTTTTGTATTGTGAATGCAGACAGGAATGTTGTTGTAGATGTCTAAAAATGAACGAATAGTCAGACATGTGTAATGTAAGACGTCTCGTTAATGTAGCTGTTGTAACTCCAACATCTATATTTGTTTTTTTTTTCTTAGGGATGCATTATCCCGTTACATTTGAATTGATATATAATGTTGCTTTTACGTAACACATCACTTGATATGGAGGAGTTATTACGGATAATTAGATTCGTAGTATTGTAATTTTATAATATTTATTTAATTTTAAATTTTTTATTAGATTCAACGGGAGATATATTAGTACGAATGAAATTTTTTATGATATTTCATCCTTTTTGTAGTTATCATGCACCTGGTTTCAATAAAAGAGTTTGATATGTTTAGGATCTTTTGTAGAAGTACCATATTCTGTTTGATGTGTGTTGAGGTCTTTGAAATATCGTCTTATTTGTTCATCTACAATGTGATTTGGGAAGTCATTATTAAGGAGAGTCTGATTAATATTTTTAGTTCGGAGTAAAATATCATATTTGCAGAGGAGTTGATTTGTGCTTGGTTAATTAAATTGTGTATAAGTACTATTTTGTAGTAATTAGTAATTAGTAATTAGGGCATTCACTCTTATAATAGAGAGAGAAGAGAATTTGGAATAAAATTCAATGTGAATCATTTTTCTGTGGAAAATAACACTCGTTTATTCGAAGATAAAATATAGCAAAAAAAGATGTTGAATAAATTCTAAGATTTTTTCGTGCTTATCTGAGAAAGACTACTGCCAAAAGCAGGAAAGAAAGATTTTAGCTGTATACTGCTATTTTGGTTTTCACTGATCACTTTATACATTACTCATGCAATTATAACGTGTACTTAAACCATGTAACTGGTCTATGCATATAGTCTATATTCAATATCGTCTGCTGCTGACGTGTCCACTGTCCATAAGTTTTATTTCGGTAAATCTATATTGATATATGTACGCATGCGATTATCAAAACATATGCGTATATATGCATGCATATATTGTATGTATGCATGTATGTATGTATGTATGTATGTATGTATGTATGTATGTATGTATGTGTTTTATCAATGTAATAAGATTTGGTATGTGGTCTCATCAGTATCAGACATATGATTCAGACATTAACAACTACACCATATTTTTACTGTCAGACTACTCAAATCGTACGCGGCAGTTTTCAGTTATCTTGATTAGTTTCTTTTCATTGAATCATGTCTGTCTGATGCTGAGAGACCACATACTATTGAGCAAGTAATGGATAGATGTAAAGGCTGGAAACATCGGGATTCCGAAGGTTGTAGAGAATCCACTTCATCTGCTGCAAGCTGTTTGTTTGACTGTCCTGGTATAACATGTGTGCAACCCCCATATAAGCGTGTACATACTTGTATATTATCGAAAAGAAAGGCAAAAGTATGTATATGTAATCTACATAATAACTAACGATATTATAATTCTCCAATTATGCTAACATTTCAGAATTTTAATTAGATCAAATTAATTTTGTCAATTTTTATATTGAAAATGTATGCTTATATTTTACTTCGAAGGTTTCTACTCAAGAACAGGTACTTTGTGCAACATGCTCCCGTGAGAATACGCCCTAGGGAAATACAACCTTGACATTTTAAGAATTTATTTCCCTTTTGTTCAGGCTAAAAATATTCTGAATTTGTTAATTTTTAAACTTGACAAAAGGCACCTATATAGGTAGAAATATATTCCATCCACTAGTAATAGGAGCATCTTCCCTGTTCTCCCCTATTTGTATATTCTAGTGCTACTGACCTTCAGTACGCTCACTTTCTGATCATGAGTCCCGGATTCGAATCTCACCATGGTCGATTTGTCAAGAAAGTATCTTCTGGATGTTATTGGTCTAGAAGGGGTAATCCTTTAGAAAGGCTTAAAACCATACCACGGATATTTAGGAGCCATCGATGGTTGTGCTATCACGAAGTCATCGTGAGGTTTTGAGTGTCCTGGCCTTGTTCAGATTGTTCACGCTAGATAAAGCGTTCTCTCTCAGAAACTGTAACTAAAGTTCGCTTATAATTGCAGTATAAACCACAGATCGGCTCTGTGGCTGTTGGACAAACACATGTGCCTGGACAGGCGTCTGTAACGGGAATTAAATAGCCAGCCTAGTAGACAGGCATTTTTTGGTATATTGTCCTTTAAGAACTCTATATGAAATGGAATGGTAGATGTCAGCTCACTTCCGAACAAACTTTATAACCCCTCTCCTACTAGTTATTTTATTAGTCCCCAAAATCAAGTGGGTTTGTCTGTTTGGGCCCCTGCTTAGACATGATGTTTCTGACCTAAAAAGAAATTCTACTGCCTTAATTCTTGTGTAATAAATCAAATAAATCATTTAGTAACTCGAAATTTTGAGCGTCTCTTGAGCTTTGTATTGGGTGACCACTAAAAACCTTTTCAAGCCTAAAGTCAATCGTTACCCATTCGTCATATCCTAATAACCTTCATTTTTGACTTCCTCTTCTTATGCTAATGAAACACCTCAATTTGTGGGGCGTCTATTATATGTATACAATCGAGCAATTTTGTCGATTCTGGGCCTTTGCTCAAGCAAGATGTTTCTGACCTAACCGGAAATTCTCCTGCCTTAATTCTAAGGTAATACTCAATTCGGTAACCATGTATCTTGAGTAGCACTTGAACCATGTATTGGGCAAGCACTTATAAATAAAAATAAAAATAACCTCTTAAAGTTTAAAGTCAATTATTATCTATTCGCTACATGCTCATAAATACTACTTTTTTGTCTTATGTTCATAACGCACCTCATTCATTGGGGCCGTATATTCGTTGAATTTTTTTTTCTTTTTTTTATAATATCTCTCCAAACAAGGCATTTTATTGCCACTGTTTTGCATGGGGTTACATAGGAGGAAAATTATGAGAAAAAGTGACAGATTATTAGGGGTGTCAGGAAGTGAGTAAGAGACGGGTGAGAATACTGGTGAGAGTAGAGTGGACGGAGAAAGAAGTATGAGAGAGCGAATGCAGGTTAGTGAGATAGGAGATGACCCAAGCAAGGTATTTTACTGTCACTGTTGTACAGAGGGTTACATAGGAGGAAAGTTATGAGAAAGAGTGACAGGTTATAGGGGGTGTCAGGAAGTGGATAAGAGAAGGATAAGAGTGGAGTGGACGGAGAAAGGCGCATAAGAGAGAGGATGCAAGTCAGTGAGATAGGAGATGACTATTGACTTTATATTTAAATTCTTATTTTTAATCAGTTGTTTAATATTGAAATAACCCGTATATAAGAGACTCATATATAAGATAAATCCGGATATAAGAGATTTTCTCTGGTCCCAAATTAGAGCCTGTGGTAATGTATATAAAATAGACCAAACCTCAATATAAGAGAAACCCTGGTATAAGAGAACATTATACGGCCCCGACAACTCTCTTATATCCGGGTTACACTTATAGCAAGATTATCTGAAAGAGACGCATGATTGTATGTGAAAGCTTCCATGAAATAAAACAGAAAATTCTCTTTTACAGTTATTGATAGCGTATTATTTTAGTTGTTTTTTTTTTCTGCGACATGTCAAAGTCAAAACATGCAATAAACACAACGGTAATAAAACCCGACGTCCATTATTGTATTCTTTTATTACAACTATTAGCTTCGTTTTAAAGATATTCATAAGAAAATTAAGTTTGAATGATATAATTGAAGACTGTAATATTTTTATTAATATGGTAATATTACCCTGCCACTCATTTCTATAGCTTCTCATTCCAATGTGTTTATTTTATGTTTCATTTCCTTACGCTTGAGAATGACACCGGAAAACTGTATGACATATAGAGTTACACCAGATTATGTTTAGCGTCAAACAATATTGGGCAAATTATCAATTTCTTTAACTTATTTTTATTTAAATTTTTTGTTGTTTTTATCATCAAACTCAAAACATTTTCTCATAATACGGCCGTCTAACATGTAACATAGAACGTAAATAAAGAATATACTTAAAAATGTGGGCATCTCCACTCATTTTCAATACCTAACTTTTAAATTGAATTTAAGAAAAAACATTTTTAAACTTTTATTTCAGTCATAATTGAAAACTAAATGATTAAATTTACTACTTTCAGGAAGCAAAATACACTGGTGTTTTTCAAACAGAAATTATATTGTGGAGATTTAAATATTTTTTTTTTATTTTTCGGTCATTTTTTGAGCGATCGACACATTTGTAAACAAAAGTTAATTCTCAGTTTTAAAAAAAATTGCAAAAATAAGATATACATCTGTGATAAGTTATTTTTGGGAAATTAGCAAATTTAAAGTTAAGTTAATCTTATTTACATAAGTATTACTTATTTATAGCATAAAATGTAGGAAAAAAAACTATTTCTTAATCACGGAGTGTTGATCCTTCTGACCTTTCCTCGTATGAGTTGACATGTGATGACAGCCAGATGCGAGATAAGCTAAGTGTATGGTGACCAAAATCATATTTGTCCAATTTCTTGTCTTGTAAGGGAAAGAAACCGTGAAACACATGATGTTTTAATGTACACACAGAGATTACCATACAAAATGAAACTTTATATTAATATTTTAAATTGAAACTTAAGGGCTAATATAGTAGATATTTACTGATAAATTAAAATATTATTACCAAGGTCATGTAGCAAGAATAACAACTACTGTCTCGTGACAGATGCTTATGCTAATATTTTTAAGCATATAGCAAATGAGACAACTTTTGAAACCTCATTTGCACATACTAATTGCTTCAATTATGTTCAAGAAAAAAAGATTTGACTGACTTTGATAACACTAAATTTTTATGGCCAAATGACTAAATCAGACAATTTCTGAAAAGTTGCTATGCCGGCTGCATTCATCAAGTAGTGCTTGAAACAGAAATAAACCAACTGTCATTGCACGGTCAAGTCTTATCAGTTCAAAAAATTTATTAATGATTTTTCTTCAAGTACGAGACTGCAAAAGGACTAGTTGTAACTTTAGTCAAGGTGAACGAAGTAATATATTCCAACACTCAGTACACCGATTCTCGTGGGATATATGAACGTGTATCTATATATAATTGTTTGTAATTATGATGCGTTTTATTAAACAATATTAAGATCATACATAGATATATAAAACCAGTTTGTAAAAACAAATGCAACAGATTCATTAATTACTACAAAATTCTGAAAACTAGCAATGTAGTTATTAAAAATAATATACCCACAAATTTGAACCCCTATATAATACCGATGTTGTGTATGAATATACTTGCTTGCTCGGAGAATGTTTCTCTGTAAAGAAAAAAAAATCTTACATAGGAAATATTACAACCATACTCTCACGGAGATACATGTGGCACCTATTGGACCAGAGTGCCATCAGACAACACATTAATAAAAATATAAAGGTTATAGTAACATTAGACAGTTACACTCAAACAATACCAAAATACTGGTAAAAATCAAATACTTGAAGCAATAGTCGTATTAAAATAATCATCAATGAATAAAAACAATTATCATTAAATAATTAAAAAAGTGAAGAAATAAAAATACATCAGACATCGCCTACGCAAAAGCAGTCACTTGTTCTATGAAACTCACCAGCTATTCCTGTCTATAGTCACAATAATAAAATAAAAAAAATGACCATATTTCTTGTACTTTTCTTCCGAAATTAACTTTGGAAAATTTGCGATGAAAATTCCTCCTAGTCTGAGAAGGATTATTTGTAATTTGGAAAATTCATATATATATATATATATATATATATATATATATATATATATATATATATATATATGAATTTTCCATTTTTATATATATTGGAATACCCAACACATCATCTAAAAGGATTATAAATAATAATACTTATGCTTAGAAGAAAAAATCAGAATTAGAAAACTACCCAACTATTCAATAAAAGAAATGAAATCATGTTTAAATACCGCCATAAAAATAAATTTAAATTACCTGTTGAATATAATTTTAAATTTACCTTTTCTGTCATATTTGTGGGTTCATTTCCATCTTGTGTTGATCATTCGGTAAAGCTTTTGTATATTGAAGAAATTAAAGTGGAAATTTGCTATGTAATATATATATATATACACACACACACACACACACACACACACACACACACACACACACACACACATATATATATATATATATACCAGTATATATGTACAACTACTTTGTCTTATGTATGTAATTGAATTTTTTTTAATCGTTTCACCCAAGCAAGTTAGTACTGCCAATGGTATTATTTACTCTTCTCCCCCACTTGAGATAGATGTGACACAAGGTCTTTTTTAATGTGGGGAACCTGAGCGCGTACGCCCAGGCACGGGTCAAAATATTACCTATCCACCGCACATAAAAGGGGAGTAAAAGGTTACAGAGAGAGAGAGAGAGAGAGAGAGAGAGAGAGAGAGAGACCGGTTACGGGGGATGTGGGAAATAAGCAAATGAAGCATGGGAATACTGGTGTGAAAAGAAGTGCGTGAGAGTAGAGTGAAAAAATAAGTACAACAAGATTCAGGGGGGTGTTGGGGAAAGTATGAAAGAAATATATACTTTTAGCCATTATCAAGAATTAATTTTGTTTTAATTGTTAATAGACATGTGTAATATATAAGTTGAATATATGGATCAGAATTTGAAAAGGTAATAGATTAAAGAAAAAAGAACAAGTAGGAAAATTAGAAAAAGAAAGAGAAAATACTCGTATTCTATGATTTGCGAGTAGTTCAGATATGTATTAAAGCAATAGATAATTTTTGAATGTATGTGCGGGGAATATTTGGGATGTTAAACTTTAATATAATATTGTATGTCTATGTTTGGGTAGAAACGCTTGTCTGTTTAGATATATGTTGGACGGTAACGTTACTTATTCATGTAGAAACGCTTGTTTTTATAGGTGTATGTTAACGTTAGTTAAGTCTATGTGTGTATGTGTGTGAGAAAACGTCTGTAGAAGTCACTTAAAAATAGATCGTTAAAATGTCGTGATGAAACGTAGAGAGATGTTGCGATGATTTTGTATTTGCTTGGATATTTTATATTTACGTGTGTGTGTGTGTGTGTGTGTGTGTGTGTGTGTGTGTGTGTGTGTGTGGAAATGCAGTTTATACTTCTATTATTAGAATTATTTCATTTATTTTTATGTCTTCGTAAACATAAGTTAGATGCATGAAGAACAGATCTGTAGAAAGATGGTAATGTAATAGTCTAAGCGAGTGTTTATAGTTGGTGGTATTAGTATACTTTCAAGATACTTTCTCATTAAAAGGGTTATGTTCTTTTTTAATTAGGCTAGTACTAGTGAAATCAAAGTTAAGTCTCACGTTGTTTCGATGTAAAACGAGAGAGTTAGAACGTACGTCTAAACGCAAGTCTCATTTGCTTTCGTAAATGAAGCTTTTTAGATCACGAGATGTCTCCCCCACATAGTTGTTTTTGTATTGTAGACATTTTAGCTGATAAATTCCAACATTTGAAATGTTTGATATATTATTCTTCCTGATTATATCATCAATTGCCTTGGAAGTGATGGTAATGATCCTAGTGTTTGGGATGCTTAATTTGTTTTTGAGTTTAGTTGAAACGTAGGATTATGAAATTTGTGTAATTTTTGTTGGACGTATCCGGGTTTTTTGTTTTTTTGTTTTTGTTTACTTGATTTTTTGTTTTTTGTTTTTTTTTGTTTTGGCTTTTTAGATTTTGTAAGCTAGTTTTTTTAGCGCTGATGATGAAATACTGTGGGTATTGAACATGTGTGAATGTTTTCTCAAAATATTTCTGTTCTTCATTTGGATATTCAGAGCTGCATATTCTAAGAGATCTAAGGTAAAATCTTATGATTAGTCCAGATTTTATTCCCTGTTTATGGTGGGAATAGACATTGCTTATAAATTATTTTGTATGGTAAGTAATTAGTGATATATAATACAAATTAAATATCTACGTAATGTTACAATGGAACTTGAAATATACAAATATAGCCTGTGTGAGTGCGTACATGCGTACATTAGCGGTAGATTGCAACATTTAAACAGCTGAATAAAAACTGCTGCTGTTGCTGCTGCTGCTGCTGCTGCTGCTGCTGCTGGTAAAGCGACGTCGGGTTTTTGTCAAATTGTATCGAAGTGTCATGTCAATACATTGTAAAGCAAAAATACAAATTTTCTGCCGCGAATGTCTTCTTACAAGTATTAAGTTTTCATAACAATAAACATAGATTTAAAGTAGCCTTAAATTGAAATTCGAGAGAACTTAAATAAATAATAAGTTAATAAAAACATTAAACCATACCCCTTTTTCTAGGATTGCAATGACCGAACATCAAAATTTTATGGGGATTCTTTTCAGAATGGATGTGCGTTGTGGTGCAGTGAATATCGACTAGGAACGACAAATCTGGGAGCCGAGTTCGTATTCCAGTTGAATTCCTCGCATTCACTTATGCACAGATACCCTTTGGAAAGGTATTAATCCATCTCTTCCCTCCAGTTATGGGTTAAATAACAGGACAGATTGGGTTCTATACCCTTGGCTAGCAACCAGTCTACCGCAAAAAGCAATGGCAACCTACTTCGGGATAATCTTCTGCCCAGTCAGTCATGTCTCTTTCGAGACTTGATCGCCCAAGCGTTCTTCACGTATGGCACTTAACTGACTGATATAAATGTGCATAACTTAAGTCAGTATTGTACTTACACAAAGAACGTATACAAAGGTGTACTTTGGAGGAATCAACTCCATAAAAGACAAGCGTGAGTGAGATAAAGAAGGAAAAGAAAAAATAGAAGAGAGATAAGAAAGTGAGAACAATATGACGAGAGAGAGAGAGAGAGAGAGAGAGAGACAGGGGTGAGGAGAGAGAAAAGTGAAGAAGAAAGAGAGTGCGCAAAAAGAATTGAAACCTAATTCCATTTTTAAAACACTTGAAAACGTCACAATAACTGCCAAATATTGAAAAAGATGAAAAAAAATCTATTCAACTTAAATGAGTTACATAAGTATTCAGATTATACAACTTTACAAAATAAATAAAGAGTAATATTTTCTTAATTGATTTTGTGGTTCTCATATGTAGGTTTTATTGTTCTGTCCACAAGCTATAGAAATTGGCACAGAGACATTTTAACGGAAATACCAATTATTTAACACTGGTATTCAATGCATTGTATCTCACACGTTTTATGATGTTCACACTTACACAACGAAGACACTTTCTTTCTCTCTATATCTATCTATCTATCTATCTATCTATCTATCTATCTATCTATCTATCTATATAATCTCTTATATATATATATAATCTCATATATATATATAATCTCTTTTATATATATATATATATATATATATATAATCTCTTATGTATATATATAATCTCTTATATATATATATAATCTCTTATATATATATATATAATCTCTTATATATATATAATCTCTTTAGCATTATTAAGGAGAGATAACAGTAAATTAAGAGGAATTAAGAAGAAAGAAGAAAATGATTGAAATTGAATTTTCATTTTTGAATATCAATTTCACTGAAAAACAAGAGACCGGAAGAGAGTTCTTCAAGGGAGAAGTGCGAGAGAAGTTGTTAGTAGAGAACTTACGGTGACATGTAACCGTAAGTTCTGTATCTATTTAGCTGTAAACTGATGAGACCTTGCCGCCAATCCATTATGGCGCTTCAATTCATAGAAGCTTGGTATCATAGAGGGTAGTTAATTAAAAATATGTATATATGTACATCGCTACAACTAATAATACATTTTATTCGTAGGCTGTTCAGCCTAATTTCACTTGCCGCTTATGCAACAAACTGTGCTGGTCAGCGAGTTCACTTTCCCGAAATTACAAGCCATAGCACTATGATACGAATGCAACAAGTGGTAAGATTGCTTGCAATACTTTTAGCGTAAAACTTAGATCCCTCACCGGACTAATGATTCATCAGTGAGGTCATCCGTAAGCAAATCAACAATGAAGCCATATACGTAGACGGACTCGGACATAGGTAGATTTTGAGTTTGAGTTTGAGTTTTGTTTAACCGCATATCCACGTCTGCGGGTTATTTAATGCCAAAACGGTAAAGTTTTAAAATATTTTTTTAATGTTTGCTCATAGGTTGATTTAGAAGGTTGATTTAGTCGGATTTTGATGAAAAAAAAATATTATTTTTGTTTTATTTTAGAAAACTGAAGATGTCTTCTAGTTTTGTATTCAAAAATATATTGCTGGCAATCATTTTTTCGTTCAAAAAATGTATGATTGCAATAATTTTTTTTCTTCAAAAATGTCTAATGGTAATTTTCTTTCTTCAAAAATGTATCGTTGGTAATATTTTTCATTCAAAAATGTATTGTTGGTTATATTTTTCTTTCAAAAATGTATATTTTTCTATAAAAGTCTATTTCTATGCATATATTTCTATGAACGTGTATTTTTATACTTTGATAGTGTTTTGACACAAGATTGGGGGGGTTAACTATTTGCCCATAGCTGGGACCCTAACAGGTGCTACCACTCCGGGTTAGGGTGGGCCTGGGAACAACAGCAATTAAAAGGTAGTTCCATGTTTATCACAACCTCCTGTGCTGTTGAATACAGTTTACCATCATAACCAGAAGCGCATAGGCAGATTTGACACTATATATATTTTTATATAAGATCTATTAAAATAGTAATTTTTAACAACTAAGCTTTAATTTTCCGATATTTCAAGTCTTTAAAAGCAAGAAACATATAAAGTAGTTTTTTTTATTAATCATATCAGCCCAAGCAAGGATCGATACTAGTGCGCATAAGTTAGAGGGACACAAAGACAGAGACAGAAGAAAAAAAGAAAGGGCACATAGTTTTTGAAGAAAGATGGATGGAATTCAGGAAGAAATAAGATGGCAGTTGACGTTGCACTTAAACTTTTAGGGGTTGTAGCCATCAGGGAAGTAAGTAAACGGAAGGGAATTCCACATGTGGGAAGGGCGAGAAATTAAATTGTTCCAGTAGAAGAGGATCTTCTATTTAACTATTTTAATAATAAAAAGGCAGAACCTAGATGCCAATCTAGTAGCCCATTTAAATTCATGTGAACAGAGTATCAGAGGATAAAGAAAGGCTTGTCAGAGCAGTTGCTATGAAAATATTTGTAGAAAAGACGACGGGAAACACGGTACGGCGTTGAAAAAAGTGTTTGAAGCTGAGATGCCAAGTCAGGACCGATTATATTGCAGATCCTTTCCTGGATTTTGTCGAGAACCTCGAGATGAATAGCAAGACCACCAGACCAGATATGGCAACAATATTCAATGAACGAAGGAATGGTAGATTTATAAATGTGCAAGACGGATTCTGACGAGAAAATCTTTCTAGCCCGACAGAGAAACCCAAACTTTCTAGTAGTAAATGCACTTATAGATCCGATGTATTCATTCTATTCACGTCTTTTAAAAAAGGAAGGCAATAATGTTTGTTAGAGAGTAGATCATGAAAGATGAAATGCTTAACTACGAATCAGTCAGTCAGTTATACGCTTGGGCGATCATGTCTCCAAAGAGACATGACTGACTGGGTAGAAAATTATCCCGGAGTAGGTTGCCATTACTTTCTGCGGTAGACTGGTTGCCAGCCAAGGCTATAGAACCCAATCTGTCCTGTTATTTAACCCATAACTGGAGGGAAGAGACTAAGTGATATATTTCCCAATGATATTTGCTCGTAAGTGAATGCCAGGAATTGAACTGGAATTCAAATTCTCGTTACGAGCCGATATTCACTACACCACAACGCACAGCCTCGAATACTTTGCCAAAAAGTGATAAGGTGCTAATAGAGTGATAGACAGGTCAGAGAGTTCAATCAAGCTCTTAAAAACAGGAACTACAGATGAGAACTTTCAACAAGAAGAAAAACAGGAACAGAAAAGCAAAAGTTGTAGAGTTTGGAGCCAGCTCAGAAGCACATTTCTTTAAACCGATGACTGGGATCCAATCACCTGCACTTGCCTTATGAAAGTCAAATTTAGTAATGATGTACGAGACGAGAGATGGGATTATGCATATATCACTCAGTTGAGCATCTGTTCTGGATGGGAAAACGGGTGTAAGTACTCCAGATGAGTCAAGTGTTAGGTTAGACGAAAATTTTCGAGTGATGCATTCAAACTTGTCAGCTGTAGATGTGAGAACTTCGAATTGATTGTATAAAAGATGGATTGAGAGTTGTTCATTATACTCTTGCCGAGCCGCCAGTAATCCCTGGAGCCGAACTTGCGAGATGCTATACGTTGTTTCATTCAACAGCAAACAATAAGTTTACATCATTTAGGACACGCTTGCTTTCATTACCAGCAGAGAAGAAGAAACGTCTATTGTGATCAAATGTGTCACTCCGGTATAGTCGGAAAAAGTTATTCCTGTGTGCAGAGAAGCATGCAGGTTAGAAGCAAGAAGATGAACGAATTTTAACTTGGAATTTCCATGCTGTAATGAAAGCATATATATATAAGAGTGGGAGACTTTGTAAACAGTAGCTACTCCAGCATATACGCATCGCTCATTCAATAGTGAATTAGATCACTCTGGCTATTGGGCGTGTTTATACGCGCTAAAAGGTCTGCCTTCTTATACCGGACGCGGCCTGGCGGTGGAGTCGCTGACTGGCGCCGGTTCGGTCGGGTTTCAGTCCTGGGTTGGGAGACGATCGGAGTCTAACATATTTACAAATAATAATTTTATAATATATATATATATATATATATATATATATATATATATATATATATATATATATATATAGCGTGCATCAATGATTTGTGGAAATGTATCCGATTTCAGATATTGACTGAAACTATTATAAATATAAACAATATAAAATCCACTCCGGTTTTCATTTTCTGCTTATTTCTATTTTATTTTATATCTTTGTTTTCCTTTATCGCAGACTACACTCGCGACAATTTAATAATATATTTAATCTATAAGTATTTTTATATCAGCGCTAAACACTATAATTGTGTTTTCCATCTACATAAGGTTTTATTTCCACAAAGAATGCACTCGCAAGAAGTGAGACACATTGTGTGATTTATAAGTTATTGTTTATACTTGTTAATCTTATGATTACTGACATTAAGCTATTGTAAATCAACTAATATTCAGTCATACGGAAACGACTCTTAAAGGATGCACCCGGTAAAAACGGGTTAGTCACTTTGCGAATTTAGTCCGATTTTAACGATTTTAATGAAACTCTGTATATTATACATTTTGTAAAACAATGAGTATAGCCACGATTACAGCTAAAGTCAGACTGAATAATTTTTTTAATTATTTCACCCCAAGCAAGGATATAAAAACCATTAGGATGCAAGGGGTTAATGGTAATGAAATAAATATAGAGTAATAAAATAAAATAAAATAAAATAAATATAGAGTAATAAAATAAAAAAATAAAATAAATATAGAGTAATAAAATAAAAAAATAAAATAAATATAGAGTAATAAAATAAAAAAATAAAATAAATATAGAGTAATAAAATAAAAAAAATAAAATAAATATAGAGTAATAAAATAAAAAAATAAAATAAATATACAGTAATAAAATAAAAAAATAAAATAAATATACAGTAATAAAATAAAAAATAAAATAAATATAGAGTAATAAAATAAAAAAAATTAAATAAATATAGAGTAATAAAATAAAAAATAAAATAAATATAGAGTAATAAAATAAAAAATAAAATAAATATAGAGTAATAAAATAAAAAATAAAATAAATATAGAGTAATAAAATAAAAAAATAAAATAAATATAGAGTAATAAAATAAAAAATAAAATAAATATAGAGTAATAAAATAAAAAATAAAATAAATATAGAGTAATAAAATAAAAAAATAAAATAAATATAGAGTAATAAAATAAAAAATAAAATAAATATAGAGTAATAAAATAAAAAAATAAAATAAATATAGAGTAATAAAATAAAAAATAAAATAAATATAGAGTAATAAAATAAAAAAAATAATAGAGTAATAAAATAAAAAAAATAAAATAAATATAGAGTAATAAAATAAAAAATAAAATAAATATAGAGTAATAAAATAAAAAAATAAAATAAATATACAGTAATAAAATAAAAAAAATAAAATAAATATAGAGTAATAAAATAAAAAAAATAAAATAAATATAGAGTAATAAAAGAACAAGGTTCAAAGATACAAATTGGCATTGCATTTAAATTATTGAAGATCTTAGCTGATAGCTAAGGAGGAAGCTGGAAGTGAAATCTACAAGAGAGACGTGCAACAGAGGAGACAATTAGCATGGAACTCATGGTTACAGCTAACAATGTCAACAGTGAAATTATGAGACCTAACTGTCAATCTAGTACAGCTCTTAAGTTCGTTAAGTTGAGTAAAAAAAACTTATTCTCATAATTATTGTTTTTGCATCAGCATATTCTCACTAATGTTAATAACTGAGTATTGACCGACAGTAAGTCTTTTAACCCGAGAACACTAACCATGGTGATATAGTCAGTCAGTTAAGGGCCATACGTGATACACGCTTGGGCGATCATGTCTCGAAAGAGACATGACTGACTGGGCAGAAGATTATCCCGCAGTAGGTTGCCATTGCTTTCTGCGGTAGACGGGTTGCCTACCAAGGCTATAGAACCCAATCTGTCCTGTTATTTAACCCATAACTGGAAGGAATAGACGGATTAATACCTTTCCCAAGGGTATTTGCGCGCAAGTGAATACAATGAATTCAACTGGAATTCGAACTCGGCTCCCGGTTTCTCGTTCCGAGCCGATATCCACTGTACCACAACGCACATTTTTCAGTATCTGATTTTCTTACCGAAATAATATTTTCAGTTCCTATGAATGTTAAATCAAAGTACAAATTTTGAAGTGCCTGCAAGTAAAATATTTTAAATAAAGATTTATATTTAATTTTTTTTTTTTTATATTTTTAAAATCGGGGTATGATATACCCATTTTTAGTAGTGGTGTAACTTTAATTGATGGTTAGTGTTCCAGGGTTAAAATCCTCAGCTTTTTTATCAGTATTCTTGTAAACTTCAGCAAAGCTATAGTCTCTCCCGATGTTAAAACTCATCCATTCTCGCTTTTTGTGTTTTGAACACAATTGTAACTACATTATGTCTATATGTATGACGGCGACTTTCATATTGCATATTCCTATTAAATCCTACGAAAGTTGCTTGTATTTCTCTAATTTCTGACTTGCTTTCCTGTTTCATATGTGGTCTGATGAGGACAGCAACCTCTTCAAACTGACAGATTATTTTTCCCTTCTCACGATTATCAGAGACGATTTTCTTTTTCCAATAGAGTGGTAACGTCATCATCATCATCATTATTATTATTATCATCATCATAATTATCATTATTATTATTATTATTCTATTAACTGTAATTGCATGTTGATGTCAGATGTATAAGAGTCATGACTCAAGATAACTATTGGATTGAATGATCGAATCCTAGTTATTGACGCGTTATCACATTATCATTATTATGTTGTCATTTTTCATCATATTTTGATTTCTGCTATGGTCGCACTACCTACCAAGTCTGCGAGAAAACCTAAGGCAGGTCGTGGTGTGTTGCTACGACTTCATTTCATGCTTCTTATATCTCCCTTAACATTCCTAGCGTTATATAGACACAGTTCTACTTAGTGTGTGGGCTGTACTTAACAAGACAATTTTTGTATATCTCTTAAGCTGGGGTTTCCAGGGATTCTTTCAATGTGTTGTTTTGTTCCATTTTTTATCATTCCAAGTGCACCTACTGTCACTGGTACGATTCTTGTTTTCAATTTCCACATTTTTTCTGTTTCAATTTCCAGGTCTTTATATTTTGAGTTTTTCGAATTCCTTGGTTGCTATGTTACAATCAAATAGACAAGCCATATCAATTGATAGACAAGTTTTTTTTCTGGTTTTTAACAATAATGTTCGGCCTATTTGCTTCAATTTTTCTGTCTGTGTAGATGGTGTAATCCCATAGAATGGTGACATCTTCTATTTCTGTAACCGGTTCTGAGTGATGTTCATACCAGTTTTTGTTTACAGATTTTCCATGGTGTTTGCACATTGTCCAATGTAAATATTGCCCAACTCTATCGTGACGATTTTTATATTCATCTGGGGCAAGTACAGAACATCCTGAGATTAGGTGGTTTATTGTTTCTTGGTATTTATCACAGAACCTGCATTTTGGATCCACGTTATTATGTATATTTGTCTGAAAGTTCCTAGTGAAAAGACTTTGGTCTTGCACTGCAAGAATAAAGCCTTCAGTTACAGACTTTAATCCAGATACACGTAACCATCAACATTGGATTTATTGGCACGTTCTGGATATTGGCCATGTAGAGTTTGTCTTGCCAGCGTTTTCATCTGTTCAAGAGCTTTATACTTGGCTTTCTTTTTCATATTTTTTGTCGCAATTGTTGGTTCTTGGCTTCTGTTTCGCTTTTCTACAGAATCTACTAAATGTAAATTTTGTTTGTATTTACTGCCTCCTTTCATTATTGAATATTTTTTCTTTCTTTCTTCATGTTGCTTGACTAATTTTATCATCCAGTCCTTTGTAGTTTCTGTGTAAGCCAATAGTTGTTGTCTTGTATGACAATTCTAGCTGAATGAAACCTCTTTCACCTTCTTTACGGGGCATGTATAGACGGTCTACATCAGCCTTTGGATGATGCATCTTATGCTTAGAAAGAAGCTTTCTTATTTTAGAATCCATTCGTCTGATGTCTTTTAGAGTCCATTTCAAAATGTTGAAACTATACAGGACCACTGGGGTGGCAAGGCCACCCATAATTATGGCCATAATTCTGTTCTTTGAATTCAATTCAGTTTTTAATATCATTCGTAGCCTTCTATAGTACTCTTTACGCACTATTTCTTTCATTTTTTATGGTGAAGTTTTTCACTCTCATTTACACCTAGGTATTTATAAGTTTTTTCTAAATATTTTATTGTTACAGCAGGGTCTAAGTTAATTGACGCTGTTTGTTGTAGCGATCCTCGTAGCTTTAGAAACATTTATTCAAATTGAATTTCATTCCAATGTCTTCACTGAAGCATTTTACAGTTTGCAGAAAACTTTACAGCTCATTATCATTCTTAGCATGCAACTTTAAGTCATCCATGTAAAATAGATGACTTATTTTCTTTTGGCCTATTTTATAACCACATTCTGTCTTGTAAAGTTGTCTGGTTAATGCTATTAATGATATGCAAAATAGTAAGGGAGACAAAGAGTCACCTTGAAATATACCTCTTTTGATGTTTATTTCACGGACTTATAGGTTCCATTTATATGATTGAGGCAAAGGGTTGTTTCCATATCAACATACATTGCTTGAGGAAATTGACGATGACGGGTGATACCTTCTACATATTTAAAGTCTTTAAGATCCAGGAATGTGGTACACTGTCGAATGCCCTACAATAATCTATCCAGGCAGTACTAAGATTTTTCTTCTTCTTCTTCTTCTTCTTATTATTATTATTATTATTATTATTATTATTTTTATTATTATTATTATTATTATTATTCTTTTCTTTATATTTCTGTTCTATACAGATTTCCTTCCATGTCTCAGAGACCTAAGGTCAGAAATGGGTTCAAGACATTTTCCACTGATCATTTTTATAACAAAAAAAAATCACACACATTTTTCATCGCTAAAGTTCTTCATAATATGTGATTACAATTTATTATTATTATTATTATTATTATTATTATTATTATTATTATTATTATTATTATTTGTAATTGTCAATAATTTTCCCACAAATAATATCTGATAATCTTTTCAAGTGTCAGAAATTTTCATCAATATTCTAGCACACTTTTGATGTTATAGTTTATTTCAATAATACCATCTTCTAGGTGGTTCCGATTCTCTCTCAGGTTTGAAACTCTTCCACTAATTCTCTTCAGGATTGTATTTAGTGTCCCAATATTAATGTACAAAAATATCTGTGTTCTACGATTATTTCAATATTCCCTCAAGGTCCAGGTGTCAAGTGTACTGTATGATTAACCATTAAGAAAACACGCTTTCTCTTTAGATATTCTCGTTTCAAACATGCCCATGTCATCTCATCTGTAATTCTCATGAAATTGCTTGCCTATTATGGCTTCTATTTGGGCGATTATGGATACTCTGTTGGCTTTTCTTGACAGTTCTGTTTACCGCCTGTTATAAAGCTTCGTTACTCTTCCTTGTGTAACTCTCAAATTTCCTGATAGCAGAAATTAATGTAATCATCAACGTTAGAGAGTTCTCTTTTACCCTCTTTCGTCTTCATATAAATTCCATTGACGTCATTGGGGTGGTAAGTTTTTCTTTATATCAATCTGATTGATTAAATCATGCCAAGATATTTTTTCTCGTTCGACATCCTAAAACTTTTGTGCTTATATAATTCTGTTATTTCTTTTGTTTTTTCCGAGATTTGGTGTGGGGACTTTCTTGGAATTTATGGGGGGTATTCTAGAATTATTGATTGATTAGTTTAACGACTACAGTCGGGATTACAGAATCACTGTAAACTCGACGATTCTTACGTAAATTGATTGTTTAAATTAGTATGAATATTTCACTATTTGAGAAGTGTTATAACAAATAACGGAATATGTGACACCAACATTCGAAAGCGCTTTAAAATAGTAAAAGATGCCTTCCAATGGCTAAGTAAACAATTAAGAAAAAGAAAGAGTTTCATTATAAATAAAGAGTGCTGAACTCTTATCTAATATCAATTATCCTATATGCTAGGGTCTTGGGCATGACGGTAAACTGCATTCTGATTGGGAGTTTGTGAGGAGCATGAAACCACCTCTTAATTGCTGCTGTTCTCAGATCCACCCTAACCTAGAGTGGTCCCACCTGTTAGGGTCCCAGCTATGGGCAAATGGTTAACCCCCAAACTGGGGTCAAAACACTATGAAAGTATAAAAATATACTTTTATAGAAATATATACATAAAAATAAACTTTTATAGAAAAAATATACATTTTTGAAGTAAAGATATTACCAATAATACATTTCTGAAGAAAAAATTATTATCATAACACATTTTTGAAGGAAAAAAATTATTCTCAACAAAACATTTTTGGATAAAAACTAAAAGACATTTTCAGTTTTCTAAAATAAAAAAGAATAAAAACAAAAAATGTTCATTAAAATCTGACTAAATCAACCTTCTCACTATAATTGAACATTAAAAAATATCTTAAAATCTACGTTTTTAGCATTAAATAGCCCACAGAGGTTGATATGCCATTAAACAAAACTCAAACTCCTATATGATAGAGAATGCTGAACAATTTCCTCACAGATGAAGAGGGACCTTGAGACCAAAGAGATGTGATTTTTTTTATATAAAGATTCTGAGAATACTATGGAATTAGCATAAAAGCAAACAATAAGATTTAAATGAAATATTATACATACAATCGGATGTACGTTGTGGTACAATAGTTATCAACACGGAACAAGAAATCGGAGAGCCGGGTTCTAATACATCGCTTCTCCCTTCAACTATGGGTTAAATAGTATGGCAAATTAGTCTTGGTTGGCAACTAATCTAACGCAGAAAGTAATGGTAATCTACCGCGGGAAAATCTTCTTCCCAGCCAGTCATATCTCTTTCGGGTCATAATTGCCCAAAGTGTGTATCACGTATGGCACTTAATTGACTGATACATACAGTCAGTAAAAAACAGTTGAGATTTATGGGACATGTAATAAGGAAAGAATGCTTGGAGAGTTTGACACCAACGGGACAATTTAAGGAGCCCGCAAAATAAAGTCATCAAAACGCCATATATCACTTTAAATGATAATGTTCAAAACAAAGATTCCTAAAAGTGTTCTTGAATTTCAGAAACGGATAACTTAAATTTATGGGATTCATACTAAGGAAAGAAGGCTTCGAATGCTTGACACGCAAAAGATGGTAAAAAGAAAACTTTTTAAGGGTCATAAATGACAAGAACTTGTGGAGAACTATGATCACTCACGCCTTGCAATTACATGGTACATAGATTATTATTATTGCTATTATTATTATTATTGATTCATCTGATTTCTTTTGTATATAGATTTCTTTCCAGGTCCCAACAAGAGACCTAAGGTCAGAAGTAAGCTTTCTGGTAAAAAGAAGCAACAAAGATCACACATTAATAAAGCTTTTCGCAATGTATCAACTGCACTTATGAGTACAATTTTTTTGTATTTCTTTAATGCGTAAGCAACCAGGGATCTTTTCAGTGAGTCTATCAAAACCCTTTTCCAAACTCTCAGAGGGTTCGAACTACAAATAGAATTACTTGGGTCACAAGTACCACATTTTTTAGATTAACATTTCAATATCATTGTATGTATATTGTTTTTATTTTTTCCTTTTTTTTTTTAAAGATTTTTAAAGATACATTAACATTTGCAGAGACCCCAATGTCAATAAAAAAAAGCACGTTCTGTTTTCGCGGTCTTTCATCACAGTGTTTGGGCTATTAAGATTTGATTGTTGTCTGTGTGCATTGTAAATTCATTATTATTATTATTATTATTATTATTATTATTATTATTATTATTATTATTATTATTATTTAAAGATAAAATATTTAGCTAAAGATTTTGATAGTCAAATGACTGCAATTTCTTTAATTCTTACAAAAGTGTTCAGAGATTTTCGACATATTGAGCGATGCTGCGTTAATTGAAGTCTTCTCACAAATTCCTGTTATTATTTTTGAGGGGATAGTTTTAATATCATCTTCTGATTAACCAATAATAGAAATAACTAATAACAATTTCGGGTTATTAAAGTAGATATTCATATATTTTACTTTAGATAGATAGATAGATAGATAGATAGATAGATAGATAGATAGATAGATAGATAGAGAGAAAGAGAGAGAGACAGACAGACAGACAGACAGACATAGCCTATGAACCTTAAAATTAATTACTAATGACCTTTGAAGAGAATTATTAATTCAATAAATTGCTACTCCTTTTGACATTGCTAAAATTACGTGCAATATGTAATATTAAAATACCTTTAATCAAAATTGTTAAGTTATAATGCTACTGAGGAAAATCTTTTAGTACATTTTTCCTTTTCTTTTTTTAGCCAACTTGCAACTAATCCGAAAGTAATTGCTTTACGCTAACATTCTGTGCTGCCAATGTAACGATAGTGTGATTTTTAGATTGTTCGAACGATTTTACCGATGATTTAAATATATCTGAATCTCTTTTAGTTCTTTTTCCTTCTTTATCTCTTGTTCCTCTTCTTCTTTCATTATTCCACCTTTCTTTTTGCTTGATTTATTTTTCCTTCTTATACTCCATCTTTCTTCTTTGTTTCCTTCTCACTTTTCACCTTTTCTCCGCAATTTTTAAACAAATTTCTATTTGTTATTTCTTTTAATTACCATGGTATTTTGTGAAATTTATGAGTCAAATTATTTGCCTGGCAAATTACTTAATAAAGAACAAAGTAACGTTATAATCTACGATATACAGTTTATTGTGAGTTTTTTTTTTATTTTATTTTATTTTATTTTATTTTATTTTTTTATGCGTCGTGTCACTTCATGGCGTGACCGATTGGGATTATCCACAATTTCCTACCCTTAGCAATGTTTACTTTTATACTGTCCTTTCCACTCTCTGTTTGACCATCCATTTACACAGCTTGTTAGGTTCGTTATTTTTTCTTTATGTTCTTTTGCATTCAATATATCCTTTGTGCGTCAAATTTTCCACGCCATCTTTCTTCATTTTGTCTAACAATTTTTAATTTGGTCATTCTCTTAAATTATAAATTTTGAATTTTCAAATCTAGATTTCGGCATTAAATAACCCATATGGGTGGTGATATGCCATTAAACAAAAACAACAAAACGAACAAAATGTTGTCAGTTTCACGTCATACTGTGAGTGCTTTATTTTTTAACCGATACATTTTATGTTTAAATAATATTTTATGTTTAAATAATATTTTATTAAATTTAAAATATTTCACTTCTATATTTCTTTTACAATTTCTTTCCTTCAAATTTAATGGTATTAATTGGTGGTTTTGATTGAATTTCTTATTGTCATTTTTTGTTTTTGTTTTTTTAGTTGTGAAAAGTTTTAAAATGTTTTTAGATAAATTATTTTCAGTTATAGTTGTCATTAAGTTGGTAGGTAGTATTAAGTAACTAGTTTTATAAAAATTATTGATGTTAATTTATTTTTCGGCTCGAGGGATTTGTAGGCATTCAGTCAGTTAAGTGCCATACGTGGTAAACGCTTGGGCGATCATGTCTCGAAAGAGACATGACTGACTAGGCAGAAGATTATCCCGCAGTAGGTTGTCATTGCTTTCTGCGGTAGATTGGTTGCTGACCAAGGCTATAGAACCCAATCTGTCCTGTTATTTAATCCATAACTGGAAGGATGAGACGGCATTAATACCTTTCCCAAGGGTATTTGTGTGTAAGTGAATGCAATGCATTCAACTGGAATTTGAACTCGGCTCCCCGATTTCTCGTTCCGAGCTGATATCCACTGTACCACAACGCACTACTTTAATCAACTACTTTATAATACGATTTTTCAAAAGGTGTAGCCTAGACAAAAACACGTTTCTTCCTTCAAGTAAACGTTCACATGTATATTTTAATATTGTACTTGCCAAATTCATATACAGTACGTCAAGAATCCGAGTATTTTAAGCCTATGTGATCACGAAACCAGCTTTTCGTGTTTTCTAATAAAATAGAAGCGTATATTCAAAATAAATATTTATTAGATGTGTTCAAAAGTTCTTGGTGCTTTTTTAAGAACTCCAGCCTGAATGCACAAGTGGGTACCAGTTATCCTTTGTCAATTTTTGAAAATACCCTAGACATTATAAAAGATAAAATGAGTCACTCAGTGTGATATTCTTTTTAAGCATTGTCTAATATTGTCTAGATGTGCGTTGTGGTACAGTGGATATCGGCTCGGAACGAGAAATCGAGGAGCCGAGTTCGAATTCCAGCTGAATCCATTGTATTCACTTACGCGCAAATACCCTTGGGAAAGGTATTAATCCGTCTCTTCCCCCCAGTTATGGGTTAAATAATAGGACAGATTGGGTTCTATAGCCTTGGTCGGCAACCAGTCTACCGCAGAAAGCAATGGCAACCTACTGCGGGATAATCTTCTGCCCAGTCGGCCATGTCTCTTTCGAGACATGATCGCCCAAGCGTGTATCACGTATGGCACTTAACTGACTGACTAATATAGCATATAGTTTTATATAATTTAAATAGTTATCATGACACTGAGCAGTTCCGCATTAAGTTCCGATTAAGCGTAATGAATAAATGCCATTCAGCTAAGAATAGGTGCGTGGCCGGGTGGTTCACTTTCTGATCATGAAACCCAGGTTCGAATTTCACCATGGTCAATTTGTCAGGGAGGTGACTTCTTGATGTTATCGGTCTGGTGATTCCAGTGTAGTGCAGTGGATATTGGCTCGGAAAGAGAAATCGGGGAGCCGAGTTCGAATTCCAGTTGAATTTGTTGCATTCACTTACGCGCAAATACCCTTAGGAAAGGTATTAACCCATTTATTCCTCCCAGTTATGGGTTAAATAACAGGACAGATTGGGTTTTGTAGCCTTGGTCGGCAACCAGTCTACCGCAGAAAGCAATGGCAACCTACTGCGAGAAAATTTTATGCCCAATCAGTCATGTCTATTTCAAGACATGATCGCCCAAGCGTGTATTACGTATGGCACTTAACTGACTGACTGATTCTAGCTTGCGGCACACTTGGAAAGCGCCTGAAAACTATATCACGGGTTGACCCAAGCTTTGTGAGTGAAAAGGGTGCTTGCTCGAAGTCATAAGTCATCGTGATCGAGTGTTTGAGCGTCCTTGTTCAGATTGTTGTTCACGCTAGATAATGCGCATTCTCCCAGAAACTGTGAGTATGGTCCGCAGTGGTTACAATGTAAACCACAGGTGGGATCTGTGTGTATTGAATAAACACATGTACCTGAGCATGCATCTACAATCGGGATTAGCTACCCGTCCTGATAGACGGTTATCCTCAAATACGAGTGGCTTGACATTATTTTTATTTATTATAATATCACATGAGAAACGTTAATAATTGTATAAATATGATTAGAAAATATGATTAGCAAAGATACCAAAATCAAGGATATAAAACACTTTAACTATCTGTGAAGTGTTTTAACACAGGGTGCAATGTGTAACACCGAATTCCGAAGACTTATTGGAATAGCGAAAGACACCTTAAAAGAAAGCAAAATATTTTGTTAGAAACAAAGGAAAGCGTACTGTAATATCAGTCCTCCTATATGGGAGTAAATGTTAAAGAATCTCCTTAAAAATGAAAAAGAGACTTCAAGGAACAGAAATGTGGTTTTACAGAGAAAAGACTACTGAATTGTTAAATAATATCGGTTCTCCTATATAGCAGTTAATGCTGGATCATTTCTTCAGTCGATCAGTTAAATGCCATACGTAATACACGCTTTGGACGATCATTTCTCGAAATAGACATGACTGACTGGGCAGAAGGTTATCCCGTAGTAGGTTGCCATTACTTTCTGCTGTAGACTGGTTGCCAGCCAAGGCTTTAGAACTCTATCTGTCCTTTTATTTAACTCATAGCTAGAGGGGGAAGAGATATATTATATTATTAAGTAGTAATTAAGTGGGGGATCAGTTCATTACTTCATAACAATATAAAACAGATCCCCCACTTTAGGCCTTAATCATGATTCCAACTATTATATTTAGTCAGTCAGTTAAGTGCCATACGTGATACACTCTTTGGGCGATCATGTCTCGAAATAGACATGATTGTCTGGGCAGAAGGTTATCCCACAGTACGTTGCCATTGCTTTCTGTGGTAAACTGGTTGCCAGCCAAGGCTATAGAATCCAATCTGTCCTATTATTTAACCCATAACTGGAGGGAAGAGACGGATTAATACCTTTCCCAAGGGTCTTTGTGCGTAAATGAATGCAAGAAATTCAACTGAAATTCGAACTCGGCACTCCGATTTGTAATTCCGAGTCGATATCCACTGCACCACAACGCACATTCACAGATGAAGAAATTCGGTGGTAGAGATGTGGTCCTATGGAAGGATGTCGAGAATACTGTTAACTGAGCATGTGAGTAAGGATAAAGTTTTAGAGGAAACTGAAACTAGAAGTACACTTATGCATAATATCAGAAAGAAACAGTTATAATTTATAGAGAATATTATAAAGAAAGGGTGCTTGAAAAATTCGACACTCGCGGGCAACTGGAACAGAAGAAAACAAGGCATAATCTACATAACGAGTTTGTGTAAATGTATGACAGAACAGAGTTTAGGAGAGATAACAAAAATATTAAATTTAATAAGTACTGCAAAGGACAGGAAATCGTGGAGGATCATGATCGCCAACGTCCTGAAGGAACACGAAACAAAAGAAAATGAATAAAATATATCTTCTTCGGCAACATATTGAAACTCAATTTATTTTATATCTATTAGAACGATTTATGAATTCCTTCTTGTTTTTCAAAGTCTAAAAGGCCGTTGGCCTTTTTTGCTTGCTTGTGACAACTGCAAGCAAAATGTATCATTAAAAAAAATTCTGAAATCATTTAAAAAATTCAACAACAAAACAAATAATAGTCTATCATAAAATTTCCGTTATGATTTTAATATGCTAAACAAAACAGATATTGTTTCTTTTACAATTAAAAAAAAAATCTTGGTTTAAACCGAAACATATTGAAGAAATAATTCAGGAATTAATTTATATTATGCCAGAACAATTATAAAATGATAATGTCTTATAAAGTTTTGTTTTATACCAGAAAAATAAAACGGTAATGTCATATAAAGTTTTTTTTTATACTAGAACAATTATAAAATGATAATGTCTTTTAAAGTTATTTTCAACGCTGTTTTTATAATTTAAGTTTAATAAATGTTACTGACAATTTTGATTCTATAAATTGTTATTTTCTACACACTCAAGCTGAGTAAATGGAATATTTTTACGAAGTTATAAAAAGCTTGTTTTTATACAGGTTTTTACAACAATGAATGAATATCTTTTGTAACTATATTGTACAATATCGGAATAATATATTCCATTTAAAGAACACGAGGTTAATTGAGGATTACTAAGTTATTATGGCTATTATCATTAATTATTAATAAATTAAGTTAACCGATTCAGAAAAAACAAATAATATTAAATAATTTATTTGAATATTTTAAACTATTCAAAGATAAATAAAATACTTTGATGAAAAGAAAATACTTGCACATTTTATTTAATTAGTTCACCTCAAGCAAGTCAATAATGCGATTTAGACACAAGGGGCTACTGGGATTGAAAGGAATGAAAAAACTTTAGAATGAACCCAATCCTAAACAGGGAACAGGGGATGAACCTCTACTCCAATTAAAAAAACGGGGAGGAATGTGAACAAGGTGTTAAGCGAACCTATCCACTCCTATGAATTATTAAATAAAATATTTAAATTCAAATGACATTAGACTTATTTTTAACTATGTAGTTGAAACATGATTCGCATACAAATAGTTAAATATTTTTTGTTTCACATATGTCAATTTTTTTTCTATCTGCCGCATCCCTTCATGACATAGGTGGCCATTTCTCTCCACAACTTTCTGTCCTTGTGTCCCTTTGAAGTTTTTTTTCTCTATTTCTCTGCCCCATATTCTGCTAGCCATTCACACACTCATCAGGTAAGTGGCTCGCTGTTTTCCACTATCTCTCTTGCCCCGTGAGAATTAAGTTTTCCAAGCCCTCTTTTCTCATTGTGTTTCTAAGGAATTTCAGCTGTCTATTCCTGATTTTGAGTATGTGTTCTTTCTGTTGCTATTTTCTTTAAGACTTCTTTGATGTTTACTTGTTCTTTCCATCATCTCTGTCGATATTTATATAGAAATATTTCCTTCTATATGATTGAAAGATTCAATATAACAATCATATATTCCCGTACATTAACGTCATTTTTCAAAGAATACATAAAGAGCATTTCTGGGAATTAGAGAGATTGAAGATATATGAGATGAAATTCAAAGTCTGTTAAGTGATAAATTTTACCTGATGCAGGCCAGTTGAAAATTTTGTTCTTACTAAATCTGTATTGTATAGATAGATAGATAGATAGATAGATAGATAGATAGATAGATAGATAGATATGAACAGACTGATGATAGATAGATAGATAGATAGATAGATAGATAGATAGATAGATAGATAGATATGAACAGCCTGTGATAGATAGATAAATAGATAGATATAGATAGATAGATAGATAGATAGATAGATAGATAGATATGAACAGACTGTGATAGATAGATAGATAGATAGATAGATAGATAGATAGATAGATAGATATGAACAGCCTGTGATAGATAGATAGATAGATAGATAGATAGATAGATAGATAGATAGATAGATAGATAGATAGAAAGATAGATAGATAGATATGAACAGACTGATAGATAGATAGATAGATAGATAGATAGATAGATAGATAGATAGATAGATCGTTATGAACAGACTGTGATAGATAGATAGATAGATAGATAGATAGATAATGAAAAGGAAACATAGATGAGATAGATAGATAGATAGATAGATAGATAGATAGATAGATAGATAGATATGAATAGATTGAGATAGATAGATAGATAGATAGATAGATAGATCGTTATGAACAGACTGTGATAGATAGATAGATAGATAGATAGATAGATAGATAGATAGATAGATAGATAGATAGATAATGAAAAGGAAACATAGATAGATAGATAGATAGATAGATAGATAGATAGATTGATAGATTGATAGATTGATTGATTGATTGATTGATTTTATTAATATTATTGTAAACCAGTTCTTACCGCATGTTACTTATAGGACAGCGCTAAGTTTCTTTTTAACTCTTTGGTGAATTCACTAGTTTATCTTAATTGTTTCCTAGATCCTACGATTTACTCATCATCCCACTAATCAATCCTTGTGTACCACGCATCGAAAGAAACAATTATTAAAGGTATGAGATCAAAGACGAAAAGGATTAATAAATCTTAAGACAGGAAATTTTTATGTCTGCTATATCTTTCACCTTCTTAATTTCCACTTTTTATTTCACTTTCTTTCCTTTCCTCTGCTTCACCAATTTTTCTTTTCTTTTTCTTTTCTAGCTTTTTACTTGCCTTCTGCTTCTCCTCATTCACACCTTCTTTCGTTCTTCAACTACTTTGCTTCTTCTAATTCTGTTGCTATGCAGAAATTAACAGATGGCCTGTTCCTATCTAACTAGTTCTTTTCATATCTGTCTCTCTTCTTATCTCTCTTCATATATATATATATATATATATATATATATATATATATATATTATATGTATGTATTAATCATATCACCCCGGGCAAGGCGGTAACGCCACTGATGTACAGGGGGCTACGTAAGAGAGAAAAGATTGGAAAAGAGAAAGCCGGGAACCACATCCTAAACAAGGAACAAGGGATGAGCCTCTTCACCCGTTCAATAGACGTGGGTGGAATGTGAAATGGGCGATAGTTTAGTCTATCTACTCCAATTGAAAAAAAAAAGAGGAAAAGAATGCAAATGAGTAAAAGGTTGGAAAAGAGAAAGCCGGAAACCACATCCTACACAGGAAACAAGGGATGAGCCTCTTCACCCGTTCAATAGACGTGGGTGGAGTGTGAACCGGGCGATAGAGACATGACTTACTGGGCAGAAGTTTATCCCGCAGTAGGTTGCCATCGCTTTCTGCGGTAGACTGGTTGCCGGCCAAGGCTATAGAACCCAATCTGTCCTGTTATTTAACCCATAAGTGGAAGGAAGGGACAGTTTAATACCTTTCCCAAGGGTATTTGCGCGTAAGTGAATACGATGGATTCAACTGGAATTCGAACTCGGCTCCCCGGTTTCTCGTTCCGAGCCGATACCCACTGTACCTCAACGCACATCCTCCGCATACACTACCAAGCAGCAATTGAATGTCCACTAGATGCACGCATGCGCACAAGCACACATTATAAACCAATTCATGGATAGACCAATTAGAATTACGAAAGACAAACACACACGAATTATATACAAGAACGCTACCAGACAAGACGAATACAAGTGAAGTCTACTTAACAAATGAAATACAAAAAAACAAAAAAAAATCGTAAAACTAAAATTAAAAATACCAGAATTTACTTTTCCCTTTAATATTTCATTCTTGATTAATTTTACGTAAAAGCGAGATATGTGTTCCTTTGAATGATAATCTTCATTGTGTAGAATTCAGTTTTACCTTTGTTAGACTAGTTGCCGAGGGTAGAGAATCAAGTGTACCCTGCTATCATTTAATTGTTGATTGTTGAAATGTAAAGGAATTAGTATGGAAGTAAACACTGAGCACTATTCCAAAATTTGAACACGCCTCGTCAACTCCAATTTCAGTCCAGTCAGTTAAGGGCCATACGTGATACATGCTTTGGGCGATCATGTCTCGAAAAATACATGACTGACTGGGTATAAGTCTATCCGGCAATAGGTTATCATTGCTTTCTGTGGTAGACTGGTTGCCAGCCAAGGTTATAAAACCCAATCTGTCCTATTATTTGACCCATAACTGAAAGGAAGAGACGGATTAATATCTTTGCCAAGGGTATTTGTGCGTAAGTGAATGAAAAGAATATCAACCGGAATTCGAACTTCGGTTTCCCGATTTCTCGTTCCGAGTCGATATCCAATGCACCACAACGCACGTTCAATTTACACGTTCTTAAAGATAGGTATGAGTCAGTAAATTGTGATTTATTAATAAATATATAAATGCGTATACATAGATGCATTTATGATTACATGTACGCATGCGTAAATGAATATTTACTCGCTGGGTTAAACAGATTGATCCTAGGACATAACACACTAACAATAAAACGAATGCCTCTAGGCATTCATATATCTACATCCACACAATGGCATACAGACACGTTCGTCGATTTCAATGCAGGAAGGCCTAGCAGTTTAATTTAGAACCAAACCATTAGATTGCCAACACAAATAATTTTGTTATAGTGGTCACTACTTGTGTAGAACCAGACACACTTTTCGGGAGAACAGGCAATGAACAAATTATGCAGAGATTACTACGAAGTCTCCTTTACGTTTGAATTCAAAATTTTCCAGATTGATTGACTACCACCCAAGGCAAGTGAGCACACACACACACACACACACACACACACACACACACACACACACACATATATATATATATATATATATATATATATATATATATATATATATCAGCATGCAGTTTTGGTTATAGAAGAATCCAAAGGAGTATCCTGTACATACAATGGTAGGATAACTCTCTAAGACAACTCTAAACATATACGCATATAAATACATATACAGCAAATATAAGAAAAATTAAGGCAGACACGTTATTTCATGGTGAATCCGAAGTATGGACCTATTTCAGGCAAACCATCATCAGCTTCCGTCTTTATTTTACGAAGAATTTTACAGGAATATATATATATATATATATATATATATATATATATATATATATATATATATATTAAAAACAGAAATAGTGGTTATTCCAACGAGAGAAACTGGTATAGAAGAAAAAGTGCCAAAAGCCGGAAAGTTTTCTTTAAAGTGTAGAAATTTTGTATAATATATATATATATATATATATATATATATATAAAAGAGTGAACATTGAAGTCAACACTCAGCCCCTGAATGTTGACTTCAATGTTCAATTTTTTATATTTACATACGCTCTATCTCTGATACAGAGCACTTTATCCTATAAATATAGCACACCTTAAAACTATATTTATTGATATATATATATATATATATATATATATATATATATATATACACACACACACACACACACACACACACACACACACACACATATATATATATATATATTCATCGGTATCAGCCCATGCGAGGTAGTAAAGCCACTAAGACACAATGGGTTACAGGGTATGGAAGAATTAGAAGCAGAAACATTAATAATGAGCGGGAAGAGAAAAGTGTAGGAAAACAGCGGTTGATATTGCATATAAACTTTCCAGATTGATGTTGGCGGGAAAGTATATAGCCTTGATGCATATGGACAAACGCCTACAAAAAGGTACATCCATACGTATATACATATATAGATATGTACATATATTTATCCGCAATTATTCTGATAGATTCATTCAAACCTGTTTTATTAAATTTAACTAGTAGTGTTTGTTTATATTCAAGCATTTACTGGCTTTATTCTTTATTAACTAAGGCAGAGAGAGTCAGTCAGTTAGTCATTTACATGCCATACGAGATACATCCTTGGGCAATCATGTCTCGAAAGAGACATAACTGACTGTTCAGAAGATTATCCCGCAGTAAGTTGAAATTACTTTTTGCTGTAGACTGGTTGCCAGCCAAGGCTAGAGAACCCAATCTGTTCTGTTATTTAACCCATAACTAGAGGGAAGAGACGGATTAAAACCTTTCCCAAGGGTATCTGTACGTAAGTGAACGCAACGAACTCAACTGGAATTTGAACTCGAATCTCCGATTTCTTGTTCAGGGCCGATATCCACTGCACCACAACGCAGTGAGAGCAATAAATTGGAGTAGATAGACTAAACTATCGCCCGGTTCACACTCGACCCACGTCTATTGAACAGGTGAAGAGGCTCATCCCTTGTTTCCTGTTTAGGATGCGGTTTCCGATTTTCTCTTTTCCAATCTTTTCACACCTATGTAGCCCCCTGCACATCAGTGGCGTTGCCGCCTTGCTCGGGGTGATATGACTAAAAAAAAAATAATAATAATAATTTTCGGCAACGCCAAGCTGATTTAAAAAAAAAAACGATTACCGATAAATTTCATAGCTATATTCTTTTCATCAATAAATTTCCTGATATTTTATAGTAAAAAATATAGAGGCAATCATAGCCAGATTAAATTATATTTATTCAAAGAAAAAACCTCTCGACATAAGTTCGTGAATGCTGGTTTAATCTTTTAATCTTTATTTTTCTGTTCTTTTGTTTAATTATTTAATTTAATTTTTATGTATTTGTATATACACACACATTCATAGATGCAAACAAGCACATACCCACATACACATATGTATACATGCACACACAAATACACACGCATAAACACATATGCATACATGCGAACATACATACATGCACACACAAATACAGACACATGAACACACAAATGCATACACATACATGCATACATGCATACACAAATGCAGATAGCTACACACACATGCATATATTCACACGCAAATACATACATATACACATATATGCACACACAAATATACACACATACACACATGCACACATACACATACACATATAGAGCTGAAACATATAAAAAAGACAGATAGTAATACTAAGAGAGTATAAAGAAAACAGAAAATTACGAAAATGAGAAATTACCGCGACATTCTAAACCTGTGCACATGCACACACGTACAGGTGCGAATATACACCGGAACACTGACAGACACAAAGAGCAAAATCTGAACCTAAAACCTAAAAACACAAATTATTTCTTTTTTTTTATTTTTATTTTTATTTTTTATTTTTTATTTTAAACAATTACTGGTACCTACTGGCGAGTGGACTGAACGATTACAAAAATATTCGTCTACAAAACTCTGGAATCGAGGTTCAGTATATAAAGTCAATCAGTGAACCTAAGTGACAAATTTTATACTTGCATTAATCCCAACGAAATACAAAATAATCACAACATATCGCTACATTTCACCGACCTATGCAGAAATGATGTTTACACACATTCCTAACACATTCACATATACAAACTAACGTTTCCGTACTCCTAGACAGACAAGCGTTTCTCCACAAGCATATAGCATACACTATTAGTATTATATATACACTTTACCGTCGAAAATACTCCTCACGCATACTTTAAAAATTGTCTATTGCATTAATACACGTGACACGTATCTGATCAATAAGAACTGACCCAAAATCACAACATAGCAGTATTCTGTGTCTTTTTTTTTTTTTTCACTTCTCTCCCGATCACCGAATAAGTTTAAATTAAAATGAAACATGTTAGATTGAGATACGTTTTTTATTTGTTCTTTCTTCATTTTATAATCTTGTCAGATTATGATCCATATCAGTCTGCCAGCTAAGGGCCATACGTGATACACGTTTCGGCGATAATATCTCGAAAAAGATTTGACTAACTGGACAGGGGATTTTACGCAGTAGGTTTCTATTACTTTCTGCGGTAGACTAGTTGCCAAGCAAGACTATAGAACCCAATCCACTCTACTATTTAACTCATAGCTGGGGGCAGAAGAGACGGATTCATGCCTTTTCCAAGGGTTCTTGCGATTAAGTGAATATAACGAATTCAACTGAAATTCTTCAAACTCGACACTCCGATTTCTCGTTCCGAATCGATATACACGACACCATAACGCACATCCGATCCATATTTATATATATATATATATATATATATACACACACAATTATATATATATATACACACATATATATATGTATACACAGACTTATATATATATATATACACACACTTATATATATACACACATATATATACACACACATATATACATACACACACATATATATATACACACACTTGTATATATATATATATATATATATATATATGCATACACTTATATAAATATATATATACACACACACATATATATACACACTTTTATATATATATATATATATATATATATATATATATATATGTGTGTGTGTGTATATATACAATTTTTCTCTCTCCACTGCTTAAAAGTAAAAATAAATTAAACTCTATAGTTTAGTTTTCCCTCGCGTTTTATTTTTGGGAAATAACGCTACTCAAAGTATGTTATTATCTAACGAAGTAGTTAAATTTCACTAAAGAATGGATTTACATAATTAACTTTCCTTACCCGAATTCATGAACTTGAATGGAATGGGCTCTTAGTTTAGCTCTACCCTTCCAACATCTACGCTTAAACTACAATTTTTTTTTTAAATTTAATCTCTTTCTAATTAATTACTATATTTTTCTCAATAGAAATAGATAGGTTCAGCTATCACCCGGTTCACACTCTTCCTCGTCCTTTGAGCAGAGGTAGAGGTTTATCTCTTGTCTTCTGATTAAGATTGGATTTCCGGCTCTTTGTCCTTTGCGTCTTAGTGGCATTATCACCTTGCTTGGGGTGAAAAAATATTTATAAAAAATATAAGTTTTCCATGAAACCAAAATTGCCTAATTAATAATAGGAATCAAGGACTAAACGAGTGGACATGTTTTTGTTTAACAGAAAAATATAAATCTCAAAATATACTTTGCAAATAGTTGCCACTATCTTTGTTAAAGGTTTTCTTTTGTCAGAATATTTTTTTGCGCACATGTAAAGTTATATTACCGGACCTAATTATTAGGCCACCCCAGTTTTTTTTTGTTTTTTTTTTAATGATATATTTCAGACTATTTTTAGTATTTATTGCTAAGAACAAAACAGGATAGAGAGTATGTAAATATTCGGCCTTGTGCCACAATTGTACTTTTTTTTACAATAAATAAAGAGAATATGTAAATATAAATGTAAAGAATATGTAAATATGTGAATATGTAAATATGTGTATATGTAAATATGTAAATATGTGAATATGTAAATATGTAAATATGTGAATATGTAAATATGTGAATATGTAAATATGCGTATATGTAAATATGTAAATATGTGAATATGTAAATATGTAAATATGTGAATATGTAAATATGTGAATATGTAAATATGTGTATATGTAAATATGTAAATATGTGAATATGTAAATATGTAAATATGTGAATATGTAAATATGTGAATATGTAAATATGTGAATATGTAAATATGTAAATATGTGAATATGTGAATATGTAAATATGTAAATATGTGAATATGTAAATATGTAAATATGTGAATATGTGAATATGTAAATATGTGAATATGTAAATATGTGAATATGTGAATATGTAAATATGTGAATATGTAAATATGTAAATATGTGAATATGTAAATATGTAAATATGTAAATAAGTGAATATTTAAATATGTAAATATGTGAATATGTGAATATGTAAATATGTAAATATGTAAATATGTAAATATGTGAATATGTAAATATGTAAATATGTAAATATGTGAATATGTAAATATGTAAATATGTGAATATGTAAATATGTAAATATGTAAATATGTGAATATGTAAATATGTGAATATGTAAATATGTGAATATGTAAATATGTAAATATGTGAATATGTGAATATGTAAATATGTAAATATGTAAATATGTGAATATGTAAATATGTAAATATGTAAATAAGTGAATATGTAAATATGTGAATATGTAAATATGTGAATATGTAAATATGTAAATATGTGAATATGTAAATATGTGAATATGTAAATATGTGAATATGTAAATATGTAAATATGTAAATATGTGAATATGTAAATATGTGAATATGTAAATATGTAAATATGTGAATATGTAAATATGTAAATATGTAAATATGTGAATATGTAAATATGTGAATATGTAAAGAATATGTACATATAAATGTAAAGAGTGGGGACAACACTGAGTGGCGATAGTCTGTTCATGCCTGAATACAATCTTCATGGCGTGATAAAATTGTGTTCAAGCATGAAACAAGACTGTTGCATCACGGTGTTAAACTCAGTGTCGACTTTATATATGCACAAACACATACATATATATATGTGTGTGTGTCTTTGCGTGTGTGTATGTCAATCTGCCTGTCTGTGTATGTGCGTATACGCATACATTCTCAATTACACACACACACACAGACACACACACACACACACACACACACACACACACACACACACATATATATATATATATATATATATATATATATATATTAAAAAAGGATTAATTCAAAGATGTTGAATGGCCATTTCGATATGAAAATCCCCACGAGGGATAACACATCACCTCAGCAACAGAAAAATCCTTTCAGAAACTGGAGAAAAATCAGTCTAATTTTCCTTTTTAAATAGATCTGGATTTTTCTCCAGTTTCTGAAAGGATTTTTCTGTTGCTGAGGTGATGTGTTATCCCCCGTGGGGATCTTCATATCGAAATGGCCATTCAACATCTTTGAATTAATCCTTTTTTAATATATATTTGCTCTGTAATATTTTATTACATGGAGCTCTCTTCCTGTATCATTTTTTAATATTAAAATAAAATTTTTAATATTAATTAGGATCGGGTTTTTTGGAATTTACCTTCCTGCTTTTTTCTCTTGGAGTGAAGTATCTGAATTAAAATATATATATATATATATATATATATATATTTGTTTATATACGTTTATGATTTACATAAATAGTTGTACTATTTACGCATGCATGCACTTTTGTGGTGCAGTGGATATCGACTCGGAACGAGAAATCGGGGAGCCGGGTTCGAATACCAGTTGAATTCATTGCAGTCACTTACGCGCAAATACCCTTGGGAAAGATATTAATCCGTCTCTTCCTTCCACTTATGGCTTAATTAACAGGACAGATTGGGTTCTA
>JBBBDQ010001325.1:875000-880000 GCA_037127315.1 Ascarosepion bandense
TCCTCCACTTTAAATCCACATGAGAGTTTACTTTTTTTCTTCTTTTTATCAAATTATGATTAGGTATGAATTCACCTCTTTCCCACCAGCTATGACTAAATATAAAAAAAAAACTTCTGTGATTAAAGTATGTCCTAATACAAAATATCTTAAAACCTAAATATATTTTCTGGCTTGAAAAAACCTGCAAAGGGTGATAAACCATAGAAAATCAATATATATATATATATATATATATATATATATATATATATATATATATATATAATAATTCATTACAAATTGTCGGTTGCTTATAACCAAGTTTCGTTAAAATTCGTTAATTTCCGTAACATGTTTACATATATATATATATATAAGTTGCATTAAAGACAACTGACAAGTCCTACTACGAAGTTTCTTATTTAATTTTTCTTGTGTTTTCTTTCCTGGACACAAAGTGTGAAAAAACTGTCGAAATGTTCTGCATATATTTCAGTCATTATCAAGATTATTATGATTTTTATTTTTTATTGTTGACTTATCTATCTATCTATCTATCTATCTATCTATCTATCTATCTATCTATCTATATCAGTCTGTTCATATCTATCTATCTATCTATCTATCTATCTATCTATCTATCTATCACAATCTATCTATCTGTCTATCTATCACAATCTGTACATATCTATCTATCTATCTATCTATCTATCTATCTATCTATCTATCACAATCTATCTATCTATCTATTGCTACTCTGTCATCTACGCATCGCTCATTCAGTAATGAATTAGAGCACTCTAACTACTGGCGTATAATACATCATACGCTAAAAGTCTGCTTTCTTCTACCGAGCTCAGAGGTAGAATCACCGACTGACTCCAATTATGTCGGGTTTCAATCCTGGGTTAAAAGCAATCGGATATTTAACCGTACTGATCAGCTGTAATACAGTGAAACATCTGTCTACGGATGACTATATATATATATATATATATATATATATTCGTCATCGATATACAAGCCTGTTTCGCTGTATCACAGCTCATCAGTGTGGCTAGTCATCCACCTACTTCTGACCGGGATCAAATCTTGACCAATATATAAAATAGATAGATAGATAGATAGATAGATAGATAGATAGATAGATAGTAAAAACATTAGAATTTATTTGGGAGTCAATGTCTTCTTAATCAAAACTTTTCACAACCCCGTCATATATACGTATATCTGCCCATATTTTCATTATCTATAAGAATGTCTATGAGTATAAAGTGATGGATGTTTAAAAATAATTTAATTTTATGAAACTGTACATGCTGTTAAGATCAAACAAGCAGGTGTGAAGTCAGTATGCAAAAGATCATTAAATCCGTATCGCGTGCAAAAATATTTAGACTATGACATTTTTACGTATACCATCTCGTCGGGTATATACATTTGTCTCAACTATGCATACATACAAACATATATCTTAGTAAAATTTATGACAATGTTTAAATTTTATTTTGTGCTTGAAGAGGTGTTTTGCTTTGATGCGTCTCAGAAAAAAAATACAATTTTGAAAAGAATTTGCCAATATTAAGAGTTATTTTTTAATTTTTATTTTCTAGTATTTTATTTGTTTTTACACGTCGACAGTAAAGAAGAAGATGATGTATAATTTGTTATACACCAGAACAATGTTAGGAAAATGAATTTTCCTAACACTGTTCAGGTACATAAGAATTTATATATCATTCTCTTTCTTTCTCTCTCTCTCTCTCTCTCTCTCTCTCTCTCTCTCTCTCTCTCTCACTTGATCACACTCACACATACACATACACACACACATAAACACATTGTGCCTTCCACTTACTGAATTATAATTTGAAAGTTTCATCGAATAATGTTGGAACTATAAAATTACAAATTACCACAGGAAAAGTATGTTAACTCAAGAGATCATTTTCAAAAATAAATATTTATAGTGGAAAATAAGTATTGTTTTTATTTTGAGACTGTTTTTTTTATTTATTCTTATATTTGTTAAAAATAAAGTCGATGAGAAAAATACTATACTGAAAATAAATACTTTTTGAATTAAATGTTTTTATTATTAAACTGAAAACTAATTGATGTACCAATAAAATAAATATATGTGCATCCGTGTGTATCTGTGCATGTAAGTGTGGATGATAAAACAGCAGATAGATAGATAGATAGATAGATAGATAGATAGATAGATAGATAGATAGATAGATAGATAGATATGAACAGACTGAGATAGATAGATAGATAGATAGATAGATAGATAGATAGATAGATAGATAGATAGATAGATACGAACCGAATGAGAAAACTACATACGAACAGATTCAAATAGAAAGAAAGAAAGAAAGAAAGAAAGAAAGGTATCAAACAAAGAAACACCGATTGACAGAGAGAGAGAGAGAGAGAGAGAGAGAGAGAGAGTGAGTGAGTGAGTGAGTGAGTGAGAAGGATATGAACATAATGACAGATATGAACAGTGATACATATATGAACAGAACGACAGAAGATAGATTAATCGATACATACATACTGTGGTACATACATACATACATACATACATACATACATATGAACAGACTGAGGTACATACGTACATACATGCATACATATGAACAGACTGAGGTACATACATACATACATACATACATACATACATACATACATCTTTCATTAACTACAGCCCACCAGGAAGATTTACCGCATCCTTACGTTTTCTGTTTTGTAGGAAAGGTAATAATTTATTTATAATCTGCATTGTCCCAAGCGCCTTCGGACACTTCTACAGGCATTTTCAAGAGTGTTTTCTCTCTGGTGTTTTTATTTTTCCTCGTGTTTTGACTGTTGCGTTGTAATTTGTTTTTGTGTTGTTTTGAAATGCAGCGTTCATGTGAATCTTGGAATAAACGCTCCATTTCAAAACAACACAATTTTCCTTTGCTCCTACAAAAAGAAAAACATAAGAATACTAGAAAAACTTAATTTAAAAAAAAGTCTTCATTGACAGCTGTATTTAATGAAAGATGTTTGAAAGAAAGGTTGCCCAAATATACATTTAACTGAGCATAAATGAATACTCACAGATAGATAGATAGATAGATAGATAGATAGATAGATAGATAGATAGATAGAGACTGAGATAGATAGATAGATAGATAGATAGATAGATAGATAGATAGATAGATATAAAGAAGCTTTCTTTGTGGAAATTTGAGTGTTATATTTATTGTCATGACATTCGATTGAAGCATACATGTTAAAAAACCTGAATAAAAGGACAAATATAGTCACACATTAGGAAGGTAAATAATCATTTAAAATCAAATGTTGAATCAATTGTTGATTATAAATGTGTTAATATTAAAAATACTCGTATCGATTTTAAATTATTATTTATTTAATTATGATGGAAATAATAACCGTAACAAGCAATTTTTAGAGCATTTCGACATACATTACATGAAAAGGGTGCTTACTTTCGTTCCAAGCAAAAATCCGGTCAAAAAGTCTTTTTATTTTAGAAAGTGTCATTAAACCGAGAACTTTCTAACAACTCATATCTATCTATCTATCTATCTATCTATCTATCTATCTATCTATCTATCTATCTGGCTGTATGTTAGTCTATCTCATTCTGTTTCTATCTATCTATCTATCTATCTATCTATCTATCTATCTATCTAGATATCTAGATATCTATCTATCTATCTATCTAGATATCTATCATAGTCTGTTCATATCTATCTATCTATCTATCTATCTATCTATCTATCTATCTATCTATCTAGCTATCTATCTATATATCACAGTCTGTTCATATCTATATATATATCTATATATATATATATATATATATATATATATATATATATATATATATAAACGTATGCACGCGCCTGTGTGTGTGTGTGTGTGTGTGTGTGTGTGTGTGTGTGTGTGTGTGTGTGTGTGCGCACGCGCACGCGCATGCGAATCTGTGTGTATGTGTTGTAAGTATCTGGAAATAAATCCACCGTAGCTGTTTTAGCAATCAGTGCATTTCCTATATATCGTTTATCGGCGCGTACTTATAAAAATAGATAGATAGATAGATAGATAGATAGATAGATAGATAGATAGATAGATAGATAGATAGCAATTTTTGATAAACTAGTGGATTTTGCCGCAGAGTGCACTTTCTTTATTAAGTTTTCTGGAATACGCTGGCCGGAAAATGAAATTAATATTGTTTAAAAATAAACATAGCGTCTACTCAAATTCGGGTATCCACTAAAAATAACCTTTGAAGTATATTTATGAAAGCGTGTTGCAAAGTTATCAGACCAATGCACTTCTAAATGTTTATAATGTTTACTCATTGAAATACTGATTTAAGTTAGCAGAACGCTCCTCTCCCACCCATATGTCAGTCAGTTAAGTGTCATACGTGATACACGCTTGGGCGATCATGTCTCGAGAAAGACATGACTGACTGAGCAGAAGATTATCCCGCAGGAGGTTGCCATTGCTTTCTGCGGTAGACTGGTTGCCGACCAAGGCTATAGAACCCAATCTGTCCTGCTATTTAACCCATAACTGGAAGGAAGAGATGGATTAATACCTTTCCCAAGGATATTTGCGCGTAAGTGAATGCAATGAATTCAGCTGGAATTCGAGCTCGGCTTCCTGATTTCTCTTTCCGAGCCGATATCCACTGCACCACAACGCACACCCCACCCATATGTACATAAGTATAATAAACATAAAATTAATAATAATAATTATTATTATAGCTCCAGATTGACCGTCTCATTTAAGATGTCCAGTTCTACTTTGATGAGTAAATAAATAAAAGATTGTAGAGGAGTTTTTTTTTTCTTTTTTACTAATAGAGAACAATGTAAAGACGAACAATGAAAAAAGGAACAAAACGTTTTCAGGAATACCGGAACCTCTCCAAGGAACTGAGGAAAGTTGAAAGTGAAGCTTGCAGTTGTGCTTCTAATAAC
>JBBBDQ010001325.1:885000-890000 GCA_037127315.1 Ascarosepion bandense
TCAGCTGATTAGTTAGCTCGTCTCTTTTGATTTGATTCACCCATTTTTTAAATTCTATCGCACCTTTTATCTAACTTTACTTCGGACTTTGTGTTTCTTCTAAAACTTAATCTTTCCCCATCACTTTCCTTTTAGTTTTTACTAATCCCACATTTTACTATATCCTGGCTATGTTTTATTGTTGGCGAAAATAATTTTTATTTGTTTATTTACGCTACAAACCAGCGCGTTTCCTTTGAGATTTAATTTTTTTCATAATTTCGATACTTCGCCTAACTCTTCCTCTTTCCCTCCATAATTATTTCATTCTCTCACATACTCACTCACTCACTCACTCACTCACTCACTCACTCACTCACTCACTCACTCACTCATTCATTATATCTATCTATCTATCTATCTATCTATCTATATATATATATATATATATATATATATATATATATATATATATATATAAATATATATATATATATTTTTTTTTAATTCAGATACTTCAATCCAAGGGAAAAAAGCAGGAAGGTAAATTCCCCAAAAAACCGATCATAATTAATATTAAAAATTTTATTTTAATATTAAAAAATGATACAGGTTGTCCCCTGTGGGGATCTTCATATCGAAATGGCCATTCAACATCTTTGAATTAATCCTTGTTTAATATATATATATATATATATATATATATATATATATATATATATATATATAATAATAATAATAATAATAATAATAATAATATTTAAAGCCATTCATTTGAAATAACAACATCACTTGAAAAGACACAAAAAGTGTCGAAACAAAATAGCTACTTTTGTAGTGATATTATAACATATCAATGTTATAATTTATTAATAAATATTATTATTATTATTAGCTCTACTTTGTATTGAGCACTTTTTTAAAAATAGTGTTTCTTTGGATGGGGAATATTATTCCACCCATACTTGGATATATATATATATATATATATATATATATATATATATATATATATATATATATGTATGGCTATCATTATATACATGTATAAACACGCAAGTACACAAACAAATATGAAATGTTTTATTTTTCTGGTGTTAAAACAGTACTCGGTGTAATATAAGAGCTATATATATACAACTGCCTATGTATCTGAAATTCAGTTTATATATATATATATATATATATATATATATATATATATACCAATTTATCATATCTCAGTGTGTTCATATCTATCTATCTATCTATCTATCTATCTATCTATCTATCTCAGTCTATTCATATCTATCTATCTATCTATCTATCTATCTATCTATCTATGCAATTCTGTTTATTATCTGTCATTTTGTCCATATCTCTATCACTGTCGGTATATATATATATATATATATATATATATATTTATCGATGTAATTCTTTTCATATATATATATATATATATATATATATATATATTTATCAATGTAATTGTGTTCATCTCTTTCTATCTATCTATCTATCTATCTATCTATCTATCTATCTATCTCTCTCTCTCTCTCTCTATATATATATATATATATATATATACAAATGAGTAAGGGCGAAGAAAATAATTGCAACGTTCAAAACATTACTATAAAACAGTGCTCAATATAAAAAATAGAGCAATGAATATTTATCATCAATTTTTACTTTAGAACATGTGCAAATTTTGTTTCGACATTGAAAGAACAATGTCTCATCAGGTAGTTGATGAGACATTGCTCTATCAATGTCGATACAAAATGTACAATTTTAGTTGTTTGTAGTTTGCACATGTTCTAAAGTAATATATATATATATATATATATATATATATATATATATATATAATTCCAGGTGAAGGGAAAAAAAAGAGAAAAAGTTGTTTAGTATGTATTCTTTGGGGTCAAATCCCAAAATGAATCTCCATTCTGATTAGCCAAAAGAAACACCCACATACATTCACAGCAAACCAGAGGTTTTTGTCATTTAAATGTAAATCATCTGTACGACTAACATCAACATTGCCTGATGATGAGAATCTATCTCGAAACATAGAAATTTCCGTGTTGCAATGTACAATTGATACATAACTATATATATATATATATATATATATATATATATTAGTCTTACTATTTATTTTTCTCTCTCACTTTCTGCATATACAAATATACACATACATATATGGATGTGCCGGTCCCGGGGAACAGTGTCCTGAGATCGGTGGTCACTACCAAGGCCAGCGCGATCGGTAGTTGCGGGGAATCGGCAAATTTTGGCCCTGTCCCGTGCTCACGTGTTCAGGATCCCCACATCAAACCTTGACCTTTTGTTGCATCTTCTTCGGGGGGGGGGGGACAAGTAAACATTCATACATGCGCGCGCGTGTGTGTGTGTGTGTGTGTGTGTGTGTGTGTCCAGTGTTGATAAGTTCTCGGCCCGAGCTAGATTCTTATGTTTTATCATTTAGTTTTATTTTTGAAAGTGAAACTGACAAAGATATTTTCATCACCCCTTCCAAAAGAAAATTTAACTCTGTTCAGATTTATCATTCCTTATATACGTGTTCTAAACGTTTCTCATTTTCACAATAATACTGATATTAATTAATATCAAATACATAATATCTGTTTGTTTCTCTCTATATATATATGTACTAGTTTACACATGCCGTCAAAAATTATGGTTATTTGATTTCCTTAATATTATCAGGAGTATTTTTATATGTAATATTTTGTGATTACATCATTATATAGTGATTTTGATGAGGTTGGGTCACATATTTATACTAGTGTACTCATACAGTCAAAAATGATATTATTTTGCGAAATGTTTTGTATGTTAAAAGCCTTTCCAAATGTGAGTCTTTAAATATATTTTTAATTATTTTAACAAATACTAAATATAGTTGTTCTGTTGATTGCTTAATAACAATATTAACAGATACTCCACTTAATGCTCAGTAGGAGCATGAGTCAACACCCGTATATCTATGCTTTAAAAAATTATTGCATATTTTGTCAAGTGCTTACTATTTCTAGACGATAAAAAATGTGAGTTTTTAAATATATAAATATACATGAGAGAAAATAGTGTATATATATATATATATATATATATATATATATATATATATACACACACTAAAACAATATTAATAAGATTAATGACAGAATGGGTCTTTTTTCGTGTGACGTGTTTCGTCCTGAAAGACATTACTTTATTCCAACTGAGTCCTTGTCATTAATTTTCCATATGGACTAACTGGAAGAGGTGATTAAAAAGTAGTGTAGTATCTGTGCTCCCTGTCAAATTGTCAAATATGTGTGTGTGTGTGTGTGTGTGTGTGTGTGTGTGTGTGTGTGTGTGTGTGTGTGTGTGTGTGTGTGTGTGCTCTGATGAACTTCGTATTTCAAGTTAATTTCATCAAGAAGCCGGTGATGATGAAGAATGCTGACGCAGTTGATGCCGGTTGAAAAGTTTTGTGTAGGTTGCACGTTCGAATCAGAAAGGGTTTTACGTTGTTATTTTAAATTTGTTTCTTTCATTGCAACAAAAACTTAGACGAAAAATACACGAATGCACGTAACGTGAATCGATATGTGAGTTGGGTGTATAAGTGTGAAGTCTTCCTGTCAGGCCTGTCTGCAAGTTGCGGGGAGGGCAGTTCTTCCTGCTACAAAATATTTTGCATTCTCCTCTTTGAAAATGATATGAACTAATTTTAGTGTTTGAAATCTTACACCCTAAACAATTATTGAAAACATTTTAAACAGTTGATACTGTTTCGATTTTTATCAGAGTCGAGATAGAATATTTTATTGTATTTACTAAAAAAATTTTAAAAAATACTTTTATTCAATTATGGTTATTTCAATTTGGTAACTAGTTACTGTTATTTCAAACTAGTGTAACAATACGCATAAACTAATTAGCGTAAAACAATATTTACCCAATCTCAAGTTAAAGACCCTTCCGCCACTCAAATTACAAACGTTCTACTGATATGAAATATATATATATATATATATATATATATATATATATATATATATATATATGCAAATTCAAATTTTATTTCATTGGGTGTTCACGCGTAAATTAAATTGAAAATTTATATATATATATATATATATATATATATATATATATATATATATATATATATATATATATTAAACAGTGAAATTCAAAATCACTTCATATGGGGAATAGCTTATTTTGGCAGACAAAGATGTCAGTCGTCTGTTTTGTCAACACCGAGGTGGACTGTGTTTGTGTCCTATATGTATACATATTTGTGTTCATAGATATGTTCTTCTTTTATGCAAGTTTTACCAATGTATTCTTAGAAGCAGTTGTGACGGTTTATTTAATATATACCTGCACCAGAATTATTACAGTGTAATTTTGATTATTATTCATCAACTCAACCGCATGTAAAACTATTATGAATATGGTCAGAACCAAAAATACCCATAACAATAATAATTCTACTGCAGGTATATATAATTAAACTGTCACAACTGCTCATCACAATACATTGAAGGAAGTTGCAGAAATTTTAAAAACACGTATCTATAAAAACAATATGGATCTTATACACAACAAGTTATCAAATGCGTTTGTTGAAAATGTCCGCTAAGATGTTTTCCATTTGTCTTTGTTTATATATATATATATATATATATATATATATATATATATATATATATATATAGAGAGAGAGAGAGAGAGAGAGAGAGAGAATTTTTAACTTAAATATATGATAATATCACTACAAAATAAATATTTCGACGTTAACTGTGTCTTATCAAGTGATGATGCTGGACTGGATATATCACATTCTCTTTATTCAGACTCACCAAAGGTTTGTGTATGTGTACATAGTACACATATTTAAATCGTAAATGTATATGGATAAATATAAATATAAATGTATTAACAGGTATATATATATATATATATATATATATATATATATACTTTTCCATTTGAATTAAAGTATATATATA